>JACEIK010002161.1:120340-130786 GCA_018107945.1 Datura stramonium | reverse complement strand
GAAATGGATAGTTAGAGGAATGGGTCCAGTCCCTGTGGGTTCGACATTCCGGTTCTTAAAAAGAGCCACTATATTATTTGCACGACCCGTACACTTGCGGACGCGCTCGATGCGAAAAAGAGTCGTCATAAACCACGAAATGTTGAATAACAAGTAGCAACAACAAGATGAATTCAAGAAAAGGTTGAACACAAGGTTGAACCAACTCAATTATCTCTTCCAACGATGTAAAATTCCTTACTACAATGTTTTCCAACTAGAATTAAGTCTATTCGTCATCCTATATGAAAAATAAAACATAAAAAGTATTTATAGAGACACAACAATCTTTTTTCAATAATAATAGGACTGCTTTCCATATCTGTAGCCGCCCTCATCACGGGTCCACCTACGACTCGTAGGGGCTTCTCACGTATCGTGACATCAACTCGTGGCTTAGAGTATTGGCTGAATTTTGGCTAAGTGTTGGGCCAAGGTATGATTCGTACCAACATGCTATGACTTGTACATTGCACCCGTGGCTTGATCCTGATCTTTTGAACTTCTTCTCAACATCACCACGACCGGTATGGTACTACTCGTACTTTCATCTCACGGGTCGTAAGGTTCTCTCGTACTGAGAATTAGCCTCCTATGCAATTCTTCTATTTTCAGCACGAGTCGCTTACAACGACTCATACCACCATAGTACGATCCGTGACAAGTCTCATAAGTTCAGTCTTCCAGGTTAAGTTTTTAGCTTCTTATCAGGGCCTTCAGTACGACTCGTCGGTCCATCCTACGGATCGTACTATGGACTGCACTTTTTACCCTTTTTTTCACACCTCCCTTTTGCAATTTATTGTTCCAACACCCATTTATCCTGAAATCAAAGGAAAAGTTCCTCATATCCACATAAATACACCTAAGTCCATGCTATTTTCTATGATTTGAGTGTCAATAGTGCTGTAAACCCACAACACATCAACACCCTCTACTTAAGACTTTTGCATGTCCTCAGGAAAAGAAAATGAAAAACCAAACACGACGCTCAACTAGAAAATAACTTAAGATACTACAGCCAAAACTCAAACAAATTTGTGCACTTTATATACAAACTCTATCGACCCTTCCTCTTCAAACATCATCAGCTGATGTATTGCAAGAAACATCAAAAAATCATATTCAGGGATTAAGACATGTCCTCTAGCTATTAACAAGCAATCAAGTCATCACCTATGTGTTTCATATAGAACAATGGTAAGAGACAACATAATCCATGTACCCTCACAGAAAATGAAGTCCCCACTCTAGTATGAAGTATTAAATGAATCATGGGACTAGGAAAATGAAGCACTAACTCTCCTAAAGAACTCCAAGTATTATGCATCAGATACCATAGGCTTGCCCTTATTTTCTCTGCTTCAGTTTGTTAGATGGTCAAATTAAGATCACTATAGGACTTGATAGGACTTGTAATGTAAGCTTCGGGCTGGACATGATAATGATGAAAGATATTATTAGTGACTATCCCTTCCTTGCCACTACATTCATTTTCTAGACCATTCTCCTATTTCACCCTTCATTCTTTGTGTCTTCTTTTCATCCGTTTTTTCCATTTTAAAAATATTTTCATGGGTGAGGTGATTTTTCACATTTTTCAACACTTTCAAGCTATTTTGAATTTCTCCTTGTTTTTCTTAATATTCTCAAATTTTCACCTTTTTACTTTTTCACCTCACCAAACCTTTTTTCCCCATTTTTTTATTCTTTTCTCTTACTTTAATTTCCTTTTCTCCCACTACCACCATTTATGCACCCTACTCTAGACACCCTCAACTTAAGCATTTTTCTTATATTCAGATTCACAATATCCAAGGAAGGACCAGGGCCAAACAAGTTTTTATAAACAAATGAGTACGGTTGACAAGTAAATCAAAGAAATATGGTCTATTAAGGCTCAAACTTGGGATCAAGGGATTAATGAAACTTTGGTAGGGCAATATAAGATAAAAGTGAGTTAACACAAAAATGGCCTATGATCATATCATAACCAACCATCCTCAACCTATGCAGAGACCAACCAGGTAAGTTCTAGATCTTTAACAACATACCTCAATAAATACTAAGACCTCACTCACACATGGTAAATGAACTATTTTCACTTTACCTGTCTGGTTCATACATGGCTTTACAAGACAGGAACTATGAATAACTAAATGACATAAAACGATCCACAGAAATCATGCATTGTTGTCACAAATACATAGCTAATTTTTTTTAAAATAGGATCAATTTTTCAAAAACAACAAAAATAGTGTATATCCATTGGCTTAGTATTCCTAAGCTACTTTCTAATTGAAAAAAAATCACAACTAAAAACAAAAATCCAAACACATATCGGTTCTACTAGACAACATGCCTGAGAGAAAAGAAACACGACAAGAAAAACCCTCAGATGAACAAAAATCTCCCAAAAATAACAAGTACACCCCCCATTTTGAAAAATGAGCTTCGTCCCCAAAGAATAAAATATAAGCATGAAGGGAAAAAGGGACATACATGTGGCTACTCAGACTTCTCCTCTATCATCTTGCAAAGGTGGTACCTCCGCAGTAGTAGTGGCGCTAGCGATGGATGGCGCACTCATATAATGGGTGTTAGCTCCTCTGAGAGTGCTGACTTGGCTGCCTACTAGCTAAAAGGGGTAGCCCAGGTCTAGTATGAACAGTGGAAAGAGAGGCGGCCACTGGGAGTAGTACCGGTGGAGTGGGAGGAGTTCAACACCGCCTTCCTAGATAGATTTTTCCCTCGAGAGCTTAGGGAGGCTAAGGTAGCAGAGTTCATAAACCTTAGACAGGGAAATAGGACCGTAGAAGACTATGCTCTGGAATTCACCAAGTTGTGCAAATACGCTCCAAAGATGGTGGATGAGCCAAGGGCTCATATGCTAAAATTCGTAAATGGAGTGTCAAACTTGGTCCTCAAAAAGTGTAGAACTGCGATGCTGATCAAAGATATAGACCTCTCCAGTAAGATTGTCTATGCCTAGTAGATTGAGGCCGAAAAACTAAGGGACATTGAGAGAAAGAATAAGAGGGAAAGGACTGGCCAGTCAGATCAGGACCATCAATGGTCTAGTAGTAGCAATCGCCTACAGAAGAAGTAGCAGTAGAGGGCTCCAACGCCCAGCTCAGCCAGCGCCCCTACCTTTCGGTCCCGCCAGGACCGGAGAGGTAGAGCATCTGGCTCTCAGTCTTAGAGCAACAATGCTGGGAAAGGCATCCAGGTTGCCCCAAGTGTGGCAAGAACCACCCAGGAGAGTTTTTTCAGGGGCGAGAGGGCTATTTTAGTTGTGGACAGCTTGGGCATCAGCTTAAGGAATGCGGGGGAGATAAAAATCCACCACCTCAACAGCTTCAGCAGGCCGACCAGCTCAATAGGCTAACATAATAGGTATAGGGAGCGGTCAATGCCAAAACCATTTTTATGCATTATCATCTCATCAGGATTAGGAGAACTCACCAGATGTTGTCACGGGTATGTTACATCTTTTCCATGTATATGTATATTGCCCGCTTTATCCGAGGGCCACATATCATTCGTGACTCCCTATGTAGCAGTTCAGTTTGATATTAGTCCATAAGTCCTCTCAAAACTTTTCTCGGTCTCCACCCCAGTTGGCGAGTCAGTTAGCGCCAGCCGGGTGTATAGAAACTGTCCAATCTTTGTCTGCAATAAAGTCATTCTAGCTGACCTTGTAGAGTTATTCGACCTCATTGTTGGCATCGATTGGTTACACTCCAGTTATGTCACGCCCCAGAACTAGTGTAGGGCGCAACTGGCACTCGATTCATGGTCGATCGAGAAGCCGGCTATATAACATCTATAAATGTAACACTAAGGCTGACCAAGCCACCTGTCACAACCAACCAGGATAAATACTAGACCAATAATGCCTTGACAATTATAAATATGCAACTTGGAAAACTGACAAGGCTAAAACAAAGCTAAACAAAGCAATGAAAAATCAAACGACTACATAACCCATACTACTAAACAAACTAGTCCACATCAGCCTCTACAGAGTAAACAAAATGAAATGCACGGGACAAGGCCCCGGCCTACCCATGCTATACACAAAACTGAAAATAGTACACACCAGGACATGGCTTCTGGAAGAGAGGAGCATACCACTATTATATAGAAATCTGGCTCCTACTACGTTCAATGATCTAAGCCTCGGCCTGTACCTGTAGCACGATTGAGATCCCAGGATGAAGGGACGTCAGTACGAATAAAATTACTGGTTTGTAAGGCTGAAAACTGTAAAAATGTAAGATAAAAATAATAACTAGGCCTGAAATAAGGAGTAGTAACAACCTGAAATTCTGAAAACAGAAACCTGAAAATAACTCTTTATCGAAGTATAAATGCAACCATAATGCACAACCAAGACTATAACTGAAATGCCAACAGACAGCCGACAATAAAATCTATACAATCCGTCCATCCAGTGTACCACACCGGGGTAAAAATAAAAAATCCTCCAGACGGTGTACCATACCGGGGTAAACTCCGTCCAGCCAGTGTATCACACCGAGGTAAAATCAATAAGACCTCCAGTCGGTGTAACACACCGAGGTAAAATAAATAAAGCTTAGATAAAATCATAAATGGAGCCGATATGGCTTAATACTGGACTAGCTCAATACATACAACATAGAAATGACGAATACTAAACATGTGGCCTGCATAAGCCTCCTTCGTAATGCATAATTGGAACTGCGTACATATAACATGAAAATCTACAAAATAGAACTTAAATGCATGTAGTAAAAACTTGTATAAATCATAAGGAACTACAGATAACCTAAGAGTTTCAACAAAATGTGTAGATCGTCTCCACGGGACATTAGAGCTCAGAAACCCCCTAGCTTTTCATAGGTCTTAAGGGAAATGGATTATCAAATCTCCCATTGGCCTAACATATTTCATAACATACACATAAGATAAGGGACAACCATAACCAGGTAATCCTAATTTGGTAAGCTCGTTTACTCTCAATAGCTTGTGACGTCTTTACGTGGCTTAAAATTGTTTACACGTCCTCATCTCGGCTCTTTCACCAATTTAAGATAGCAACCAGACCTCTAAACACATTTAAAATCATATATATATACACATGACATACAGTAAGGACCAGCTAACAATGCCCACGCTTAGGGGGTCTCCAACTCAATGTACAACTACGACAACAATCAACACAATATCACACTTTAGGTATCTCCCTTCAGCTAGGCATAATCTTAACATTTATCCTCAATAAAAAATGGGACTTTAAAGCTTAAATGAAGCCTAACATACAGCCTCAAGACTTTTAAAAAGGTTGTTGTCTCATTCGATTCACATCACACGAATCTATCTTGAAAGAATGATAGACGGAGCGCCTTACATACCTTGTTACGACGAGCATTCCTTAATCGCTTCTATCCTCCAACAACCCATGTTTAGTATTCTTCAATTCCTTGAAGTTATACTCATGTAACAATCCTGGTTTGAGCACATTTACAAGACAAAATATCATCCCAAAAGAAGCCATAACAACAATACAAAACAGCATTTCATTACTTTGATTTAACTTGTTTCCGCAGTCTTTAAGGGAAAAATAAAATGATGAACTTACCTAGATTTTCTAGTGATTATTCCCACGAATAAAAGGAGTATATTCCCAGAAAAATACAGGTGTATCGACCTCTAGAAAGGGGCCAAAACTTCACCCAAAAACACACAAAAAGTGAGCCACAAAACCAACTTCAACTTCTAGCTTTAGCTAACAAAATTCTTGCAAGTTTAATAGCTACAAATGGTAACCCTTTTCTTGTCTTCCATTCCTACTAAGATTGAATATCTAGGAAGCTTAACATGATTGCAAACACAGCAGCTTCACTGCCCAAAGAATGGTAGAAACTTCAGCTAAGCACACATAAAAAAAACAACCTAGCTTAGCTTTGAATTTTCAAGCTTTTAGCTAAGATTTTTGGTAAATTTAAAGGATAGAATCCTTACCTCCTCCCTTGAATCCAACCATTAACAAAAGGTAGTATATATTCATCTAAGTACTCCTCCGAAAAAGAAGAAAAAAACATCATAAACATGCTTCAAAAACGCAGCAACAAGACTCACCGATGCCTCTCTTCAACATTGAAATGATCTTCTTCACTTGGCTTCAATTTTTGGTTGATGATTTTCCTTGATTTATCTTAGATTTTGGCTGTAAAATACAGAGAGAAGTGTCCCCTAAGCAGGAAGCTCGAATTTGGATAGGAATTATATGATTTGAGCAGCAAACAACTTAAATAAATAGGGGTAGGGCGGTGGAGGCGCTAGGGCGTCATGCCCGCGTCACCGCTCTTGATGGTTCGGTAAAATGACCATAACATTTTACTCCATAAACCGATTGACAAGCGGTTTGATGTTCTGAAAACTAGGCTCAAAGTCCTTTAATTTGATTGGTCGTGGGACTCCTAATTCATTATATATTGGGAGATATGGTCATTTAAAGTTGATCCTTAGTTATGAACTTCANCTTTGGTTTTTTTGATCGTACACATTTCCCTTGACACCTACGACCAATATACAACCCGTACTTTCCCTATCCAAGCATAAAACATCAAATAATTACCAATAAAAATTTCGGGGTGTTATATTCTCCCACCTTAGGAACATTCATCCCGTAATGAAAATTAATTTCACTTAATATGCATCAATATGAGTATCAAACACATACCTTAACATCACGTCGACATCGTAAATAGGTGAGTATATTTATTCTTCATTACCTCCTCAGCCTCGCAAGTCACTTCCTCAATGTTATTACTTCGCCATAATACTTTAACGGAGGCGACTTCTTTGGTTCGAAGTTTCCTGACTTGCCGGTCAGGAATAACAACTGGAACCTCGGTGTAGGTCATCTCCTCAGAAATTTGGACATCATCGATATGCATAAAATGAGTTGGGTCTCCTATACACTTCCTCAACATCGATACATGAAATACTGGGTGGACTGCCGCTAACTCTGGTGGAAACTCCATCTTGTAGGACACTTTTCCTATCCTGCGGTTAACTCTGTAGGGTCCAACATATCTAGGACTCAGCTTGCCTTTTCGGCCAAATCGCATGACGCCTTTCATAGGTGACACTTTTAGGAAGACCCAATTATTAACAACAAACTTCAGCACTCGATAGTGTACATCTGCATAAGACTTCTGCCTTCTCTGGGCTGTCTGAAGTCGATCTCTAATAAGTTTCACCTTGTCAATAGCTTGCTGCACTAAGTATGGCCCTAATAACTCTGCCTCACTGAGTTCAAACCAGCCCACTGGTGACCTGCATTTTCATCCATATAAAGCTTCATATGGAGCCATCTAAATACTTTCCTGGTAGCTATTATTATAGGCGAACTCAATCAAGGAAACATGATCATCCCAGCTTCCGCAAAAATCTAAATCACAGGCACGCAACATGTCTTCAAGCGTTGGAATGGTGCGTTCATCCTGTCCGTCTGTCTGAGGATGAAATGCAGTACTGAGGCTTACTAGAGTGCCCAGGCCTTTCTTGAAAGACCTCCAGATGTTTGCTGTGAACTGAGCACCTCTGTCAGAAATAATGGACAAGGGAACGCCATGTAGGCGAACTATCTCTCGTATATAAAGCCTAGCATAATCCGCTGAAGCATATGTGGTCTTAACTGGCAAGAAGTGAGTTAATTTAGTTAATCTATCAACTATTACCCAGATAGAAACATGCTTCCTGCTCATTCTAGGAAATCCTGTAATAAAATCCATATTATTCACCTCCCACTTCCAGGATGGAATTTCTATATCCTGCACCAAACCTCCAGGCCTTTGGTGCTCAACCTTTACCTGTTGGCAATTGGGACATTGAGTTAGAAGACCGGTGATGTCCTTTTTCATGCCATTCCACTAATATAGTTGCCTCAGGTCAAGATACATCTTTGTGGCACCTAGGTGTACTGAATATCGTGAATAATGAGCTTCATTCATAATTTGTTCCCGTAGTTCACACATATTAGATACACATAGACAGCCCTGGTATCTAAGAACTCGGTCAGGTCCACAATCAAATAGGCTCTACTTCTTTTGCGGTATACTGTCTCTCAGTAAGACTAAATCTGCATCATCATATTGTTGTTGCTTAACTTCCGCTACCAAAGACGATTTTGCTGTGTTTTTGACAATAACACCCCCATCTTTAGCATCCAGTAACTGAATTTGTAAGTAAGCCAACTGCCGTAGAGCCTTCATCATTTCAATCCTGTCGACCTGAATATGACTCAAGCTACCCATAGACTTTCTACTTAACGCATCAGCTACAACATTTTCCTTGCCCAGATGATATAGAATGCTAATGTCATAATCTTTCAGCAATTCTAACCACCTTCTCTGGTGTAAATTCAACTCCTTCTGCTGAAACAGATATTGGAGGCTCTTATGATCTATGAAAATATCAACATGTACTCCGTATAAGTAATAGAGCCAAATCTTCAAAGCAAATACCACTGCAGCCAACTCAAGATCATGGATAGGATAATTTTTCTCGTGCTTCCTCAACTGTCTAGAGGCATAAGCAATGACCTTGTCGTGTTGCATCAGAACACAACCTAGCCCAACTCTCGAAGCATCACAATAGACCACATAACCCTCGACACCCTCTGGAAGAGTCAGGACAGGTGCTGAAGTCAGCCTATCCTTCAATTCCTGAAAATTTCGCTCACATGCCTCTGTCCACTGAAACTTAGCTGCTTTATGAGTCAACTTTGTCAATGGTGCACTGATAGTAGAGAAACCTTCCACAAATTGGAAATAATAACCTACTAACCCCAGAAAGCTGCGAACCTTTGTAGGATTCAAGGGTCTGGGCCAAGTCTTTACTACCTCTATCTTCAAACTATCAACTCTTATACCTTCAGCTGTAATTACATGACCAAGGAAAGCGACAGATGTTAGCCAAAACTCACATTTAGAAAATTTAGCATATAACTTGTGCTCCTATAGAGTCTGTAATACTGCTCTAAAATGACCTACATTCTCGGCCTCGGATCGCGAGTAAACCAGAATATCATCAATGAAGACGATCACAAATACATCAAGAAAAGGCTTAAACACCCGATTCATCAGGTCAATAAAAGTTGTTGGGTCATTAGTAAGACCAAATGACATCACTAAGAACTCATAATGGCCATATCTAGTCCGGAAGGCAGTCTTGGGGATATCAACTTCCCTAACCCATAACTGATGGTACCCGAATCTCAAATTAATCTTTGAGAAGCATCTAGCACCCTATAACTGGTCAAATAGGTCATCAATCCTTGGAAGTGGGTACTTATTTTTAATCGTAACCTTATTTAGCTGCCTATAGTCGATACATATTCTTAACGACCCATCTTTCTTTCGCACACAGAGAACTGGGTCACCCCAAGGTGATACACTAGGTCGAATGAATCTCTTCTCGAGCAGATCTCTCATCTGCTGCTTTAATTCCTTTAGCTCTGCTGGAGCCATTCGATAAAGAGGGATCGATATAGGCTGAGTACCTGGAAGTAGATCAATAGAAAAATCAATCTCCCTTTCAGGAAGAATTTCAAGCGAATCCTCTGGAAAGACCTCAGGGAACTCATTTACAATCGGACTTGACTGGAGAGTCGTAGGCTCACATTCCAAGTTTCTTACCCGAACCAAGTGATAAATACAACCCTTTTATATTAACTTTTGAGCCTTAATGTATGAAATAAACTTACCTTTAGGCATAGCGGCATCACCTTGCCATTCCTGGACTGGCTCGCCGGGAAAATTGAATCTAACAACTTTATCTCTACAATCAACATTGGCATAACATGCCGAAAACCAATCCATACAAAAAATTACATCAAAATCAACCATTTCAAGATCAACTAGATCAGCTAAGGTTGATTTATCACATACCAGTACTATGAAGTTTTGGTAAACTCGTCTAGCTAACACAGATTCGCCAATTGGCGTAGAAACAACAAATGGTATAGATAATAACTTAGGGACTATCTCAAACTAACTTGCAACAAATGGTGTGACATAAGAGAGTGTAGAACTAGGATCAAGTAAGACATATACTGCACGATAATAAATAATCAAAGTACCTGTAACAACATCAAGTAAGGCCTCCTGGTCCTGTCTATCGCCCAAAGCATAAAATCGATTACGGGTTGCTCAAGAACTAGAAGCCTCTCTCCCTATGCCTCTTCCATGGCCTGTTGCTAGATGAGGATCTGGTCTGGGAAGTCGAATGGAGGATGAAGAAGAACCCACTGATCGCGCCTGATCCGCCTCGAACCTATCTGAACAATCCCTCATAAAGTGCCCGGCTTCCCACAACGATAACATACATTCTGCCCCCGAAGACACTGACCTG
>JACEIK010002161.1:50567-94506 GCA_018107945.1 Datura stramonium | reverse complement strand
ATAAGCCCTGGTGAGTACACTTCAATCTATATACCCCTAACAAGGTCATAATGGGTCAACTAGTAGCTATAGCAGTCCTACCAGTCCCCTGGGTTTGCAACTCAGCCCACTCGGCCCTTGACTATAGCTGTGTCTGAGTCTAATGGACTGCTGATATCTACACCCCAAGTACCAGGCTCGTCGGGGGTGTGGTGCCGATATGGCGTATGCATAATAGTCCAGCCATGGAATGGACTCTATGAGGACCTGGGACCCCACCTTCATCCCTCACGAATGTCATTCCTCTCTTTCTGGAGCGACGTCATCTTGCCCCTAGCAGGCGTCGACACAGCTAATAACCCTAGCGTTGGTCATGGAGGGCTATATAGGTAAATCAAATCCCAAAAAAAGTGTAGAATACTAGCCTCAGCTACTAACAACTATTCATGATTAACATACTTCTGATTCTCTTAATGGGATTTAGACTGAGTTATAATGCTATAGGAACTAACTTGCCGAAGGAGTTTTCCTTAACATACCTCAATTGCTGCTTCCTGATTAGCTGACGAGTTCCAATATGTATTTCAACAGCTCTTCCCAACTGGAAACGTGTTACTGGGAGAAAAGGGTTGGTTTTAATACTAAATTCGACAAAAAGAAAATCTTTATATATAAATATTAACTATATTTCAACTTAACAGGAACACGGTCGAAAACTCGTTATTTCTAGAAAATCTAGAGGGGAGAAATGCTTACTTGAAACTTGTGATTGTATAGATATTAGTTTGGCACAATTCTGACGACTTTGGCTCGATGAGAACACGATTCGCCAGACGAATTTTGTGAAAATAACTCTGTAGCAATGCTCTCTACGGCCTTAAACTTCAATACCCAACGTTAATCAGAGTTTGGACGACGTTCTGTAGTGTAATCGGACGAAAATTATTTGAAACCTTCGTTCACTAACTTTTCTGGTCGAGGAACTATTAAAATGAAGTAAAACTAAACCAAATATATATATATATATNATATATTAGGGCGGTGTCCTGGGCGGCACTCCGCACTGGCCATAGCGCCGAGGCATTGCCGCGCCGCGCCTCCAAGGACCCTGAGCCTCCTGGCACGCCGCACTACCCATAGCACAGGCAGGCTGGTGCGTCACATTGCCCCTTGCGGCCTGACCTCGTTTGACCCGACTTCCGAGGCTTCTTTACACGCATCGTACTCTCTTTGTCTACTTCGAATTCATGCGTACACCTACTATTCGTTAACTTTCACGGGGCGTAACATTCTCAGTTAGATACATGGTTGCCTAGCTTTATTCAAAATGTGAAAATACTTAGTGTTAGTCAGAAATGTCAGCTGATCAGTTTGACTACAGAATTTCCTAAGGTGTTAGTAATACCTCCCAGTTTTCATAATCAAATTTAGAATTCAGTTTATTAGTCCACTAGGCAGTCATGACACTTAAGATATATAGCTCTGAGTAGCCTTAGGACCCCAGTTCATATTACATGTTGTTCTTAGATGGTTACGACGCTTCTGGATAAGCATCTCTGGCTATTCTAGAACCCAGTTTCAGAATCTAGTCCGATAAGACTCTCAGGGTACTTTCAGATATGTATCCTGGACTAGTCTTTGGAACCAATTTAGAGATATCATGTTAGTATTAAGTTTAGGATTATCTAGTGGGAGTAGGACTTAGCACCCAGCGGACTGGGGTTCCAGCGCACCTAGATTCCCAGAACTACGTTGCCAGTGTAGGTTTCAGTA
Source organism: Datura stramonium (assembly GCA_018107945.1). Taxonomy (NCBI): domain Eukaryota; kingdom Viridiplantae; phylum Streptophyta; class Magnoliopsida; order Solanales; family Solanaceae; genus Datura; species Datura stramonium. Next base: position 92,754 of record JACEIK010002161.1, on the reverse strand, counting down.
TTTATTTGACTGAATGGCCCCAGACTTTTTTGATCACCCAGTTCATGCCTTTATACCCTTGAAAGGTATATTGGGTCCTACCGGTGGGGTGTATACATCATACTCCACATCTAGCTCATGTAGTTACATGTCGGTTATAGACTCTCTCACTAGTCAGTTTAGCTCAGATCAGTGTTCCGGACTTAGAACACGCTTTTACCATCAAACAGGGTCTATCAAACCATATCAGTTATTTCAGTTACTTAGTTCAGGAGTTTTATTTGGTCATCGCATGTCTTTTCAGCTCAACAATTTCTTGTATTTATTCTATTGTGTTATGTTACTCTCACTTACTCAGTGCATTCAAAGTACTGATGCATACTTTTATGTTGTATCATTTTATGATACAGATGCAGGATCACAGTCTCAGCCCCGTTAGCCGACCACTCACAGAAGATCTCAGCTACCTCAGTTGGTGAGTCCTCATCCTTTGAATACGGAGATTATTTTTTATAGCTATACTTTCTTTCCTTCTTATTTAGATTTGGATTTAGCTGGGGGTTTGTCCTAGCAACTTATCAGTCTTAGTGGCTTTCAGACATAGATTTGTTTTTCAGACTCAGATTGTTTTTATTAAACATGTAGCCTTGTTCTAATATTTTCAAGCATTGATATTTTTGCTTTAAATTTCCTCTCTATGTATTTTATGTTACTCAAAATTCCAATGTATGATAGACCAGGGGTTGACTTTGGGTCACTTGTGGATTCAAGTATTGTGTTCTGTCAAAGGTGTAAACTCTAGGCGTGACAGTAAATTTCTCAATCTCTCTGTTACGGGTCCAAAGGAAAAGTCCTAGGGCCTTCCTACGACTCGTTGTACGAGTTATGATGGCTAAAAAATACTAAAAATACTTGACTCGGCCTAGACTTTTCAAATCTCCCCTATGACCTATTTTAACTAAACACAAAGTGTACCCTTCTCCCACGCACTCAAAGTCGAGGTCACAACCAAAACACATGACTCCCTCACACCAATAACTCCAAATCAAAGTTCAATCGAGTAACTTCCTTCTCAAACCAATCTCTTCCAACCCTCAATTCTGACTACCAGTCGAAGTAAACAAGTATCAAGTAAGTATACTGCCTTAAATTCGATAAAATTTGTATGCTTGATGTATCTAAGCTAAACCCCTTGTGAGTCCTTGTTATTTTTTGAAAATTTTAAAAAAGACACTGACCAGGTGTGTGATTAAGCCATGGGTTACTGGGAATGAAATCGAAGTTGATGAAATTGCGCATTGAACCACTAACAAACTGAGTTACAGGTAGTGATTAAGAAAGGGAGGGATAAGTAGTTGTAGAATGGATTAAAATGCATTCCTAGATTTGGGGAATTTAGAGTACCCAAAATGTAGAATAAAAATCACTGTAAACTGAACCAAAATTGAGGAAGGTACAGGCTTCACGAGCCTTCTTACGACTCGTGATTATATACTACGACTCGTCGGATAGCTCGTTTGGAATGCCCAAAGCCAAAATTGAAAATACACAAGGTGAGAATCGTAGTACGGCTTGTGGTTTACTATTATGAGTCATACATGGCAGTCGTACCAAAAATATGGAAGGGGTCAAGTCCACAAGCGATAGTATGATCCTTCCCACGACTCGTGGAAATAACCTATGGGTCGTAACATGAGTCGTGGAAAAATACAGAAAAATTGGTGAATCGGGGTATCCTCATACAACTCGTGGTACGAACCATACCTTCATGGTGCGATTCGTACCTTAGAGGTGTAGCATTGACCTGAGAACATTACGGGTCTTAGTACGAATCATACCTCCAAGGTACAACCCGTACTGTTGACTCAAGATAAACTTCAGAGGGCATTATTCTTGCTTTCTTTTTCTCAGTTATGGAATTCTAACCTTCTTTCCCTACAGGTACAATGATGATAAAGTACAAAGCATCAAAGGCAACTGCATAGAGGACATAACTTAATCAAACCTCCGAATCTGATCAAGCAGGAAGCTCCCCTAGTTGTTCAGTAAAGGAGTATAGGGTCGATACATTAGACATTAATGGGACCCGAACTACTAGGGCGAAGGCCAGAGCCCAAGCCGTGGCATCTAATTCCACTTATATCGGAGCTCCCCAGACTGAAGAGAGAGATGAGAAGGGAGCTCAAGAGTCGAGAAATGGCTATAATGTAGAAGAGCGATCCGTGGAGACCCAATACAGAGAGGCAAGAAGCGGTGCTAGGGTAGAGGATGAGGCACCAAACACTGAACAAGAGCAAACTCCGCTTAGGGAGACCTGCACTATCTGGTGGAGAGTGCCAGGAGCTCAGGAGATATATGAGCAGGGCATTGCTCTCACCGCCAAAAAAATGTAGGTGAAGCATTCAAGAAGAGCCATAGATCCTCACAAATTCATTGAACGAGGTGGAGGAGATGAAGAAGATATTCAATTTCTATTGCTTTGAATGGATGGTTAGGGCTCCGGACCAGTACACTCCAGAAATTGTCTGTGAATTCTATGCCAACTATTTGGTGACCATGGAGCAAAAGGCCAAAGAGGGAAAAAGTTGAAAGATCAACCCAAACTGGAGAGTGTTCTAGTCAGAGGCTGAGAGGTCGACATATCCGAGCGCTCCATTGCTCGGATACTATATGGGCCCTAAGTGATACCTCCACATACTACGCCAAAATATGAGTACCGGGTGGAGGCCCTAAAACAAATCAAGTAGCTGAGTTTTGAGAAAAGGAGGAGGCAGATACAGTGGTTGTCCAGTGTGATTGTTGAGGAAAAAGAGGAAGAAGCGTGGATCAATAGAGGAAAGTAGGTTATGAAGAATTCACTCAACTTTATAGAAAAAGCCTACTGGATACTAGTACGCTACCGGTTGGCACCGACGGTCAATGATAATACCCTCAGTGTAAATAGAGTAGCTCTGGTGGCATGTATCTTGTTCAGATACCCCATAGACATTCTGAGGGTCATCGTAGAGGAGATGCAAGATCGGGCCATGGGATTGAGCACTACTATCCCATTTCCGTGTATTTTATTTAGATTATGCATAGAGGCGGGCATTATGGTGCGTAGGTGTAACATGTGCTTAATTGGAGGATCGCGAATAACAGATATTGGTCAGATTTGGGATGAAATGATCCCGGTGAGTTGGGCCCAACTTTCCATCGCCATTCCGTTGAATTGACCTATTGGGGGCACACAGGTGGATGCCCCCACATCACAGGAGTAGGGCGAGACACTGGCTATAGATACTGGTTATCCAAATATAGCTCCCACCACTTTTGCTGCACCACATACCAGCCTCTCGAGTCAGGCACCAGCCGGATATGTCCTAGTGCCCTAGGATTTTTTCCAGATGTTTGCCAAAAGACTGACCATTGATGAAAGAAAAATACTAGAAATGATGGAGAATGTCTAACATTGGGTAAAAGACGAGATCGAGACAGATTCATAGGCCTTGCATGCCGGACTTAACAGATTTGAGAGTCGATTCAATAAGCACATATCTGAGCAGAAAAATACATGCAGCCTCTACGAGGAGTTCACGGCTCTTTGGAGCCATGTGGACGAGCTATCATCACGGCAGCCGGCAGTCATAGCAGCCCCCACTCTTCAAGACCTTGATGAGGAAATAGATGAGGAGCTTGATCTGGCGGCCTACTGGGAGCCCATAGAAGCAGGGAAAGAGAAAGAAAAGAAGAGGGTCTTCGAGGATGTTGGAGATGACACCTTGAGAAAGCTAAAGAAGAAAGAAAGAAGAGAACTCAAGTGGTCCCTAGTAGACAGTCTGTAGACTCGTTATGCATACCTGTCAGAGTTGCTGGAATAAGCTAGAGGAGCAGGTAGCTCCACCATGGCCCAGACTAAGCTTGCCAGTGGTAGGAACCTTTCGGGCGAGCCACATTAAGCCAAGATTATTCCAGAGGCCATAGAGACGATCAATACTACTGAGGGGGTAGCCACTCCTCCTGTTGACCCACTAGTCAGTGCATCGGCCACTGCCAGTGCCACGATTGAAGCGGAGGCACCTCCTCCACAGGATGAAAGGAGTTCTTAGAGTGCCCCAGGTATATTCCCTTCCCTATATTCTTACATTCTATACTTCGGGGATGAAGCATGATTTTTGTAAAAGGGAAGGGGTGTACTTGTATTTTTTGGGGATTTTGATTCGTCCGATGGTTTTCTTGCCGTGTTTCATTTTCCTCGGGCATGATATCTAGTATAACCGATATGTTTAGTATTTTACTTTTTTGTAATTTTTGTTTAATTAAAAAGTAGCTTAGGAGTACTCGACAATAAATTGCACTAGTTTTGGATTTGTAAAAATTGACCCTTCTTAATTTTTTTTGATGAATTAGTTGTGCACTTATGATTGCATGCATGATTTCTGTGGATCTTTTTATGTATTTTAGTATAATAGCATGAGTTGTTTTTGTTAAACCATGAATAAATCGGATAGGTAGAGTGAATATAAATCATGTACCATGAGTGAGTGAAGTTTGATACCTAGTTCAATACTGTGTAGAGGATCTAGAACTTGCCTAATTGGTCTTTTTGTAGGTTTTAGGATGGTTGGTTAGGAAAGGATCATAGGCCATTTATTTAGCCCATTTTCATCCTAAATAACCCTACAAAATCATATGAATCCCTTGATCCAAAATTTTTAGCCTTAAATAGACCATTTTTCTTTGATTAACTGATTAACCGTGCCCATTTTTATAATGAACCTATTTTGGCACTGGTCCCTCCTTGGACATTATGAACCTCAACATAGATAAAATACCTAAGTTGAGGGTGGATAGAGTAGGGATGCATAAATATTGAGAAAGTGAAAAAGGGAGAGAAAGGAGTAAAAAGGTGAAAATTGAGGTGTGGTGTAACAAAAGAAAAGAAAAAGAAAAAGAAAAGAAAAATTGAAAAAGAAAATAGAAAAAGAGAATAATGCATGAAAAAGTTTGAAAACACACCACACTCATACAGGTGTATAAATAGGGTAAAAATGGAGGAAAAAGCAAAAAGAAAGAGAAAAAAGGGTGAAAAGTGAAGAATGAAAATGTATGTAGTGCCAAGGAGGGGTTTTAGTCACTAAAATTTTTTTATGTCTACCTAACCCAGCCCGAAAGCCTACATTACAAGCCAAAGAAACTCCTGTAGTAATCCTAACCTAACCCTATAACAGACCGAAGTAGAGAAAATAAGGGCAAGCCTATGGTATCTAATATGCAGTATTTGGAACTTCTTTGTGAGAGTGAGAGTCTCGCTTTTTTAGTCCCATGTCATATACTTTTCTATATCTGTGAGTGGGGGACTTTGTTTGCTGTGAGGGTACATGGTTTGTGTTTAACTTTACCAAGGGTCTGTGTGAAAAGCATTGGTGAAAACTTGACTACCTGTTAATAGCTAGATGACATGTCTTGATAGTTTTTTTATCATGTTTTGTGGTTGCTTTTAATGCATGTGCTAATATTGGTTAACGGGAAAATAGTCAAAAGATGTTGGAGTCAAAGTACAAATTTTTTTTGATTTTGGCTATAGTGTCCTAGGTTTATTTTCTAGTTAAGCGTCGTGTTTAGTTTTTCTTATTCTTTGCCTGTGGACATGCAAAAGTCTTAAGTTGAGGGTGTTTATGTGATGTGAGTTTACAACACTTTCGACACTTAAAACTGAGAAAATAGCATGGATTTAGGTATGTTTATACGGAAATAAGGCACTTTTACATTAATTTCAGGGAAAATAAGTTTTTGAGCAAAGATGTGCAAAACAAGCTTAAAAATGCAGAAAATCACTCAAAGTACTAGTCTCACTACGAGCCATACCTTGATTGTACGAGCTATACTGAGAATTGTGATGAAAGTCAGAAGGCTGAATATGGAAGAAGACAACCTAAGACTCTTAGTACGAGTCATACCACAATGGTACAAGTCGTAACTAAAGTCGTGGAAATATTCAAAAGAAATATCACAAAGGAAGTTTACTAGTACTGTTATACCCCGGAAGCCAAAAGATCAGCCCCGGGAGTTGAAACGGAGAAAACGTGAAATTTGGCATCAGACATAGAACAAGTCGTGTGGAGACTCGTGAGATAAACCCGCGAGTCATGATGTGACTCGTGGGGAAGGCCATGGAATGAATTTGAAAACTGGAGAAGTGAGACACCATGGGCATGACCACGACTTGTGGTCAGGTCCCACTAGTCATTAGGTTAGCCATGGGGAGGGGGAATAAGAAAAGAAAAGAAAAGTTGCAGTGGACTTGACAGAAGGTCCCCACGAGTCGTGGTCAGCCCCCACAATTAGTGGGGTGAGTCGTGATCAAGAATGGAATAAATTTTGTCAAGGAAAGGCAGTGTACTTAACGGATGACTCCATGAGTCGTGACCCTAAAAAACGAGTTGTTAGGTCCTCTGTTAGGACCACATGTCCGTTATTTTTTGTGAATTTAGTAAGGGCTTTTCCGTAACTCCTAAGTTCATAAGGCCTAAACTACGACATTTTAAGTTATGAATAGTGACTTTTAAAGGTATTAAGTTCATTTTAGGCCTCATTCATTCATGCATGCAAGGTAGAAGACTTGAGAGGGTGATCAAGCTTAGCATTCATCAATTTATTTTCAATTTGCTATTGGACATCTAAAGATGTGTTATAATCAACTACCAACAGGTATGTAGGGTTACGAATGGGTGATTTCTTTCACACCCATGCCCAATCCCTCTCTAAAGTATGAAATTCTATGTCTAATATATGGGGTTTTTACCCAAATGCATGAACCTTCTATTTCTATACATTGGTATGATTTGATTATGATTCAACTATTGAATTATGAAGCATGGGCAATTTATATAATTTTTCCAATTTAAAATCATGTTTCTAGTATTGTGAATTAAAAGCCCATTGATTAGATGTTCATGAAAGATGAGATTTGTGAGATTATTAAAATGAAAAGCATGTTTTGAAGCTACTCATGTTTACCATTATGTTTTCGATGAGAATTGAGTATTTCTATGTATGACAAAGCTTTGGGCAATGCCCACATGTTAAGAATGAATGATGATTTTCCTGAGTTAATCTTACCACATTGTTTTGGAGAGAAGACTCCCAATTATATTTTAAGCTTGTGATATGTTTTAAGTTCAGTTTTCTTATGTATAGATTACCATATGGTTTTGGAGCGAAGGATCCCAATTATGTTTTCAGCTTGTGGTATGTTTTGAGCTAAAGCTTCTCATATGCATGATTTCATATTTGAGATGTACTTGATTATTGAGCTTCGTCAATAGACAATGTTGATCTTCATTATAAAATGATGTAGAGAACATGCATGTTTTGGGAGTAATGTCTAGCACCGAGTAGGCTAGTGTCGATCACCCTATTCCTCAAAACTACGCGCCAATGAAGGTTTACGCTATTATATATTACTTCGGGACATCCCTTGGGAGCTTCCCTACTCCAATGATCCTTCAACTTGATATTGATATCATGGTATCGTCCCCAGCCATGGCAAGGATTTGGATGGATTTACCCACTTGAGTGTGATAGTTGGGACCACGTATGCTCCATCGTGGTATGTTTGTTAAAAGACGAGTCACCCATTGTTCCTCATGATTTCAGATATGCATATTTCATTACTCATGAGATTTATATGTATATGAATATTCTAAAGCAGGTTTGACTCAATGTACAACATTACTTATAAATGTCAGAATTTAGCTTTGAGTTAATCGATTCAGTTATGATGTTATGAAGTTATGTCATGTTATGTTATGAGAGATCATGATTTCAGAAAGAATGCATGCAAGCCCTACTGTCAGATTCTTAATGTTTATGTTTACATTATGTATTGGTTTTAAATGATTTTATTTCTTAAGGAGTTTTACTTAACCTTCACACTCGGTATATTCCATGTACTGACCGCATACTCTATGCTGTATTGTTTCATGATACAGGACCCAGCACTCAGGTTCATCCCCACTCATAGTAAGCTTATCAAAGTTAGCGTTTGCATTGTTTGAGAGCCCTCATCTCTCGAGGACTAGTCTATTCATATTTCTTACGTGTATTTCAGTTTCAGTTTTGTTGAGTTAGTTGGGGTCTTGTCGCATCAACTCGTCATGTTTAGAGGATTTTCAGACATGTATATGTATTCAGCTTCAGATTTCGTATTTTGATGTTGTGTTCAAGTTAGACTTCCGCTATGAGTATTTTATTGATTATTTAGTTTCTTGATTGAGATTAGATGTATGCTTATGCCATGGGTCGACTTGGGGTCTCTCAGGACTCCTTGTGCTGTATTACGATCCGGGCCTCCGTTCGAGTCGTGAGAAACTTTGTATCAAAGCAATAGGTTTGAAGTGTCCTAAGGTGTCTGAAAGCCACGTTAAGTAGAATCTTTTTCATGGGTGTGAAACGCACCACACCTATGGCGAAGAGGCTACGAGACGAGTACGAAAAGTTCCCTTATTTCATGATCTATGTCGTGCGACGAAATGTCTCCCAATCCTTCTAATTCATGCTATTCGCAATTTTCGAGTTATGGCTTCTAAAAGAGTGAATGGTAGGATAAATGGGAATGGTGAAGGCCACGAGGATTGCAATGGGAACAAGAACTAGCAGCCCCCACCAGTTCAGGAGCACCAGGCACCGAAGCCAGTTTCCCACACTGAGTTCAAAGCCTCTATTAAGATGCTTACGCAGTCCTTGACCGCTCAGGTCAATCAGCAGGCCATTGCGCACGTTCTAAAAAATGGCAATGCAACGGCAGCTCGAGTTAGAGACTTCTTAAGGATGAACCCACCAGAGTTCCTTGGATCCAAGGTAGATGATGACCCGCATGAGGTCATACATGAGATAGTGAAGATCACCAAAGTCATGGGGGTGAATGGAGTTAAGTGCATATAGTTGGCCTCTACCAGTTGAAAGGGGTCGCGCATATCTGGTTTTGCTAATGGAAGGATAGCAGGGTCGCCGGAGCAGGTCCTGTCACTTGGGTAGAGTTTCTTGTTGCATTCTTAGATCGGTTCTTCCCATGTGAGATGAGGGAGCTTAAGGCAGTTGAGTTTGTGAATTTAATTTAAGGGAGAATGACGGTGCAAGAGTATGCTCTTGAGTTCACTCGACTATTAAAATAAGCCCCAGAGTTAGTAACTGATCAGTGGGCGCGGGTGAGCAGGTTCGTGCATGGAGTAACGGGCTATTTGGAAAAAGATTGTAGGACTGCTCTGCTCCACAAGGAGATGGATTTCCCATGGATAGTGTTGTATTCCCAACAGATGGAGGTGGCACATTTGAGAAAGAGGGAAGCCAAGAGGGCCAGGACTGATGACCACAAATTCTCCCAGTCGAGGTCAGGTGGTGGGCACCGACAGCAGGCTCACCAGAAATCATTAGCTCTAGCATCTTAGGCTTTGAGTATGCCTTCCAGGCAAATACATGATCAGAGAGAGCGAGCATCAGGCTCAAGGGATCAGAGCAGTAGACTCGCAGATTCTAGAATCCCATCTTGTAACAGATATGGTCGGGAGAACACATGCCAGTGCTTGGTAGGTTCAGGTGCTTGTTTCGGGTGTAGGAAGCCCAGACACATGCTTAGAGATTTCCCAGCAGTGAGATAGGATAAGGATGGGGCCCGAGGTCGAGCTTCTAGTTCAGCAGCCCCTCCCGCATACTCAGCACATTAGGGGACATCTACTAGCACAGCTGGCGGTCAGCGCTAGAACAGATTCTATGCCTTAGCATCCCGTCAGGAGCAGGAGCTCTCCCCGGATGTGGTCACTGGTATGTTACAAGTTTTCAATATTGATGTTTATGATTTGTTAGATCTGGGGGCTACCTTGTCTTTTGTGACACCTTACGTGGCTAGTAGCTTCGGAGTCAGTCCCAAAGTCTTGTCAGAACCCTTCTCAGTTTCTACTCCAGTAAGTGAATCAATTATAGCTAGACGGGTGTATAGACGTTGCCCAGTCTCAGTCCTTCAGAAGGTGTTACACCCTATAAATTCTTGACATGTAGATGGCCTATTCGCATGTTGGTTAAGAGTTTTAGAATGCCATACGTGTGAGAGAAGGGCTCGGGGAGAAACCGGACAAGCGCCAAGTCGGAGAGTCGCAAGAGAGAGCCAGGTAGAAACCCTTCGCGATGGACGCGTGTCACGGGGTCACGGGGGAGAGGGGGCTCCCGCAATGATCCAGCGTGTCAATGGAGGTCTCCGTTGAAACCTCCAAGTATAAAAGGGCCTCCCACTTCAGCTTTAATCATTTACTCCTTTGCCTTCCATAAACGAACAGAGAACATAGGGCACGAGAGGATTCAACAAAATTTCATCCATTTACGCTATTAAACACGGTCCAAACTCAAATTAATCTTGGGTAGTGAAGTATTAAGATGCCGGGAGCATTCCTGCGGAGTTAGTATCATGAAATCATCCGATGAACTGTCCTACCGAGCTAAGGTAAATGGAATTACTCCAAATTAGTGTAAATATACTCCTAGCCCTTAAGGAGTATTTCCCTTTCTGACTTCCGAGAAATAGCGAGTTTTCGGCTATTTTTCGATAAGTCAATGCTTTGGCTATATATATATTCAAAGCAGTATTTTCTTCCGTAATATTGAGGAAATTAGTCTAATTCTATGAATGTGAATACAAATTTTTGAAGAAATAGCTGAATATTGGCCGAGTTACGCCAGTTAGCCGGAAAGTCGACAACTGAGGTATGTAGTTAGTTCCTTCGGCATGTTAGCAACTCTAGCATAGTAAAATAGAATAAATTCCAGAAGGAAGTTCTATAGCCGAGCATTAAGTATGTTTGTGTTATTATGTCATATTCAGAATAAAAGTCCGTAAATCAGTATTAAATAGCTTAGATACATTTCAGACTCAATACCAGATTCAGTTTAATCCAGCCAACGAATCAGAATAGAATATAAAAGCACGAACCATTATCAGATTTATTACGCATGTTATATGTGATTATTGTCGTTTGTTGAGACCTGATTATGTTTTGTGGGCACCCTTAGAGCTTCCTTTCCGCCCTAGGGTTAATAGTTGTATCGACTTGCTCGCCAGAGGGTGAGGATATGTCACTCCAAGGAGTGACATGCCGTCCGCAGTAGGGACGAAGATGGATGCAGCATTCCCTATATCAGGTTGATCAGCATTACAGATACCCTTGTCGAGAGCTTGCACCCGGGGTGCAAATTATAGTTACAGATACGATCTCATATTATTATTCAAGAGTCCTCCGGACTCGTACACGTTTATAGTCGTGGCCCAGAGCCAAGCTGCATACCTGTGGCCAGTAGGGTGCTCGTAGTTATTAGGTGAGTGGAGTGAATTTATTTTACGATGGTTTGACCCGCGTAGGGGTATATAGATTGTGTGTTGATTGGCACCTTCCGCCTTATGGGGGCTGGTATAGGTTCTTGTATGCTATATATATATATATATGTTATTTACTAAACATATATATATAACATTAATAAATGAATAGTTAGCAGGACGCCGCATCAACAGGTATGATTCTTATCTTCCTTCCAGTACAGTTAAGCTCACAGATTCTGCTATTCAAGACAGTTTTAGCTATCCCCTATCAGTTTCAGCATGAACTATCAGTATTAATGCTTTATCTTCGCTTATGTTCGCTTTTCCTTTGGTAAACCGGTAATTGGGCATCGACGCCTGCTTGCAAGGCCGCATTACTTGCCTGCAGCCTCAAACGAGGAGCCGATCCTCGTGATTCTAGCCAGCACACAGAGTCATAAGTTCCAGTCATCCGCAGCTGTGATAGCCAGAGGTTTATTTCTTTTCTTTGTTGTCAAAGATGGGCAGGGGCCGGGCCCTGTCCCTATATATTATCGCTTCTTAGAGGCTTGCAGATTGTATATTCCCCGTGTTAGTTGTACCGGTCGTGAGGCCATGTGTATGCTTTAGCTTGTTTTTAATGTCGTGGGGCCATATCTGTTGGGTATTGTGACCTTGTCGGTCACGTAGGAATTTAGCACCCGTTTTTCTTGATTTAGAAGTAACTAGACAGTATGGTGGCCTTGTCGTCCCGCATAGGTTCCTTCATACTACTGTTGTTCTTGTTAGTTGTTGTTGCATTCATGTGGCTATAGGCCTAGTCAGCCGAGGCTGTATTTACAGCCGTTATATAGCCCGTTGGTTCCATGAACCTGAGTTAGAGCTAGCCCGGCACCAGTAGTTCTTAGGCTTAGTAGTCCAAGAGTCTCGGTCTTGCGGGGCACCAAGTGCCATTCATGCCTCCCAAGGTGGAAGGAGCAAACTATTATCAGAGCAGGTCGTGTCCCAAGGAATTTGCAAGCCATGCTAAGTAGAGTCTTGTCTATGGATGTATTAGCACCACATACCATAGGCAAGAGGCCGCAAGACATGATAGATGGTTACTTCATATTCAGTCGTGCCATAGAGAAGTATAGTGGGTTGAGTCCTACCTGTCATAATCTTTGTTGTAGATTAAAATGGCGCATCAATTTACACCGCCACAGCAGAAGACCTGGATACCACAAAGAAGAGAAGGCACCAGCAGGATTCCTTAGCTTCATTTAGAATTAGCCCGATCTGAGGGAGATACAGAGTCATCATCACTGCCTTCAACAGTCCCCACTCACCAGGAGCCATTGAATGACAAATACCTGACAGCTCCTGTACCTACACGATCCGACCAGGAAATTCGGCGTGAGTTATATTGGCACAAAATGATGGCTACTCAACGCCAGTCAGTGCTACCTGTAACAGCAGAGTCATCCGGTGGGTCTGGCAGTTCGAGGGTCCAAGAATTCATGGAATTAGGTCCCCCGCAGTTCACAGGGTCGGATCGCAGAGGACCCTGTGATTTCCCTAGACCAAACATGCAGAGAATCTCCTCAAAATACTTCCATGTGACGTCTATAGAATCAGTTGAATTAGCGATATTCCTGGCTGCAGGATATTATGCTGTGTTGTGGCATGAAAAGCTGGGAAAGGTCCCGATGGAGAGATGTTGCCCCTCCGACCTAGTCCAGCCTTTCCGAGGCCTTTGTGGATCGCTATTTTCCACGGAAATTTGGATGTGCCCGGATGGATCAAGTTTTTGCACTTGAGCAGGGGGACAAGGAGCGTGCTGGAATGCCTCACATTTTGATTCCTTGGCCCGCTATGCTCCAGCTTTGTAGGACACCATATCTAGAGTCCATCGGTTTATTATGTGGGTCTGAACCCGGTCATATTGAGGCATGCATGACAACTACGTTGCGGGAGGATATGGACATTTCCCTCTCTCTCTGCAGGCCTTGCCCAGACTATCGAGGGCCTTAGGACATGGCAACAGACAAAGAGACGATAAATAAGGAGCACTACAGTATGATCGAGAAATATAGAGGGAGATTCAGAGAGACCTGTGCCAAGGCAAAGACCGGCCACCCGGGACCCCACCTCCATCACAGCAGCAGAGGGGTAGATTTGTTCGCGAGGACAGTCGAAACCATGGCAGTTCTCAAATGGTGGCAGATTCACCTCAGCAGAGGAGGGCAGAGCAGTAGTAGATACACACCCCCACCTTGCCCTATTTTGTAGCCGACCTTAGTTACTGAAGCTTGCAGATATGGCTTAGGTGTTATATATGTGGGCAGGAGGGTCATGTGATGAGAGACTGTCCAAATTCTGTAGGTCAGGGTGCTGAGATAATCGTGACAAGGCGTCAAAGGTGGCCGTGAGCCCAAGATCCTTATGTGGCGTAGGCCCTCGTGTCCAGTAGATAGGGGCCGAGGTAGATCAAGGACCCTAGTTCAGGTAAGGGGCCAAGCCGTACCTATGCACTACCAGGAAGGCAGGACTCCAGGCATCTCAAGATGTGGTAGCAGGTGGCTGATGACTATTTTCTCACACGCCGCTTTTATATACCATTGATCCAGATCTACTTGTCCTACGTTACCCCATTTGTGGCTCGAAAGCTAGTGTTGTACCAGAGTTGCTTCAGCAACCCTTTTCAGTATCCATACCTATCAAGAGACCATTTACAGCTAAGGTCTATCACAGGTGTACAGTAGAGGTTGCTGATCGGTCGTAATTACGCAGAGACTGCAGAATTAGAGATGATTTATTTCGATGCCATTATAAGTATGATTGGTTAGTGCCGTGCTATGTGCCACTGTAGAATGCTGGACCAAGACGGTCCGATTCCACTTTCTAAGGGAGGCAGTACGAGAGTGGAAGGGCAGCACAGCTACACCAAAAGGTAGGTTTATTTCCTACCTTCAGGCGAGGAAGTTGATAACTAAGGGATGCATTTGCCACCTAGTCAAAAGTTCAGGATGTTCAGGTAGAGCCTCCGACTCTCTTATGTCTGTTCCAGTGGTCACGAATTCCCTAACGTATTTCCATACGAACTACCTGGAGACTTATAAAGAGAAATAGATTTTGCAATTGATTTGTTAATAGGCACGCAAACCCATATCAATCCCTCTCGTATCGTAATAAGGGTCCTCGCTTAACTCAGAGAATTAAAGGAGCAACTAAAAGATCTGTTAGATAAGGGCCTTTATTAGGCTGAGTACTTCACCTTTGGGGTGCCAGTTCTATTTGTGAGGAAGAAGTGGGACGGTCAGCTCCGCATGTGTATAGATTACCTGAAGAATAAGGTTACAGTTTAAGAATAAGTATGTTCTTCCTTGAATAGATTATTTGTTTGATCAGTTACAGGGGACAGATATTTCTCGAAGATTGACTTAAGGTCCGATACCATCAGGTTCGAGTTCATGAAAGTGATATTCACGTCTTCGTGGACTGATATGGCCATTTAAATTCCTTAGTCATGTCCTTTGGGCTGACGAATTCTGAGACATTTTTGTGGACCTGATGAACAGCATCTTCAGACCTTACATGGAACTATTCGTGATAGTGTGTATTGATGATATTCTGGTATATTCTCGCTTAGAGGCAGACCACCAAGATCATTTGTGAACAGTGCTCCAGATTCTCAGTGGACCGTTTGCCTGTATGCCAAGTTCTCTAAATGGAATATTTACCAACTCGCGCTTTTCCGGGGAATATTGTGTCGGATGTGGGCATACAGGTAGACACGCAGAAAATAAAAGCAATAAAGAACATGGCCTAGACCTACCAGTCCGACCGAAGTCCGCAGTTTTCTGGGATTACAGGCAATATGCATAAGATTTATTGAGGGATTCTCCAATATAACGGCACCTCTCGACTAAAATGACACAGAAAGCAGTAAGTTTCAAGTGATGACATGAGCAGAGCTTCAGAAATTGAAAGACAGATTAACCTCTGCCCCAGTATTAGCATTGCCAGAAGGTACAGAGGGTTATGCAGTTAATGTGATGCTTTGGCTGTTGGGTTAGGATGTGTGTTGATGCAGGTCATGGTAAGGTAATCGGCTTATGCTCTGCACAGCCTGAGGAAACACTAAAAGAATTATCCGTCAGAATGACTCAAATCAAGTGATCTACGCCTTGGAAGATATACATTAGCTGTACTATGTCCATGTGGATATTTCACTGATCATAAGAGCTCACACATATCTTTCACGAGAGATATCCCATGCGTCGGTTGGAATTGCCGAAAGATTATGATGTAAATATTCTGTATCACCCAGGAAGAGCCAACGTAGTAGTAGATGCCCTCAGCCGAAAATCTATGGGAAGTTTGTACTTGTAGCCCGAGCAGTGGAGTTGGCCAGAGAAATAGACCAGTTAGCCAGTTTACGTTCTGTAGCATAAACAAAAGACAACAGAGCAGTAATTCAGAACAACGTAGTGTCATCATTAGTTGTGGAGGTAAAGGAACGGCAGTATGAAGATCCTTACCTGGTTCAGCTTAAAGACAGAGTTCAACAAGGAAAAGCGCCGGATTTTCAGGTAACTGAGGATTAAGCAGATGTAAAGGCCGCCTTGTGTTCCGTATATTTCAGGGCTTCACACAGATTATGAGTGAGGCACATTATGTCCATATTCTCTCCACCCAAGCGCGGCGAAAATGTACCACGATATCAAAGAAATCTACTGGTGGCTAGGTATGAATAGGGAAATAGCAGAATTCGTAGCCCAGCGTCCTAATTGCCAAGTAAAAGCGGAACACCGTAAACCAAATGCTGATTGACTCAAGACATAGATGCGCCTCTTTGGAAGTGAGAAGCAGTAAATATGGATTTTTTAGCAGGATTACCCCGTACCAGACATAGAAAATGACTCGATTTGGGTAATTGTTGACAGACTAACAATTATCCCATTTTTCTCTTCCAAGAAGTGGCACACTTCTCTGCCGAAGATTACGCTGGATTGTATATCAAAGAAATAGTCGACCGCAAGGTGTTTCATTGTCCATTATCTCTTACAGAGGGGCACAATTTACAACTAAATTTTGCAATCTTTTCAGAGAGGTTTGGGAACACAGATTAATCTGAGCACAACATTCCACCCTTATATAGATGGGCAGGAAGAACGTATGATTCAAATGCTCGAGGATATGTTACGATCATGTGTATTTGACTTTGGAGGTAGTTGGGATGAGAACCTTTACCATCTTATTGAATTTGCTTATAACAATAGTTATCACTCAGCTATCCAGATGGCGCCCTATGAGGCTTTGTATGGGCAAAAATACAAATCGCCAGTTGGATGATCGAAGTAGGAGTCAGCTACTGACAATGATATTCATCAGCTCGTAGGAAGAAAAGGTAAAGCTTATCAGAGAACGCCTACTGACTACTCAAAGCTGCCAGAAATCGTACGCTGGATGTATGTGGAAGCAGAAACCTGAATTCTAAATGTGAATGACTCAGTGTTTTTGAAAGTTTCTCCAATGAAAGGGGTGATGAGATTCGGCAAGAAAGGTAATCTTAGCCCGATATTTGTTGGGCCTTATCGATTCATCAAAGAATAGGGCAAAGTAGTATACGAGTTGAACGTACCTCCAGAATTAGAGTCCGTTCATCCCGTTTTTCCACGTGTTCTATGCTAGGGAAGTATATAGGAGACCCCCAGAGTTGTTCCGCTTCAGGATGTCTAAAGCCACGGAAGAGCTAGCTTATGAAGAGGTCCCAGTAGCCATACTAGACGTAGATTCACAAAGTTGAGAACTAAATACATTGCTTCACAAAGTATTATGGTAATTGAACTGAGAGGAGATGACTTGGGAAGCAGAGTAAGAAGATATGAAAGTCAGTGAAGATCCCCACAACTGTTCTTAAAAAGCCAGAGGTACGTTAGTATTGTTGTTTTATGAATTGCCTTATATTATGTGAATAAATGAAATAGTTGGCTTTTGTGATGAATACTAGTGTTGTGTAGAGTACCTGTATTGGACTTTTCTGCGTTTCAGGATTTTTGAGATAGTCCATATTACAGGGGAAACTCTGCCGAAGTTTTCTAGAATAAGTCAAGTAAGTTGAAAGTCTTGCAAGTAGAAGTTTACATTCGAGGATGAATGTTCTTAAAGGAGGGAGGATGTTACACCCTGTAAATTCTTGACATGTAGATAACCTATTCGCATGTTGGTTAAGAGTGTTAGAATGCCATACGTGCGAGAAAGGGCCCGGGGAGAAACCGTACAAGCACCAAGTTGTAGAGTCGCAAGAGGGAGCCAGGCAGAACCCCTCTGAGATGGCAGCGTGTCACGGAGGGGGGGCCTCCATGATGACTGGCGTGTCATGGAGGCCCTGTTTAGGCCCCAAGTATAAAAGGGCCTCCCACTTCGGTTTTAATCATTTACTTCCTTTTAATTTCCAGAAAATGAATAGAGAATAGAGGGCATGAGAGGATTCAACAAAATTTCTTCCGTTTACTCTATTAAACGCGGTCCAAACTCGAATTAATCTTGGGTAGTAAATTATTAAGCTGTCGGGAGCATTCCTGCGTAGTTAGTTTCGTGAAATTCGGCCGACGAATCATCGTCCTACCGAGCTAAGGTAAGTGGAATTACTCCAAATTAGTGTCAATATACTCCTATCCCTAAAGTGAGTATTTCTCCCTTCTGGACTTCCGAGAAATGGCGAGTTTTCGGCTGTTTTTCGATAAGTCAAAGTTTTGGCTATATATATATTCAAAGTAGTATTTTCTTCCAGAATAATGATGAATTTATTCTAATTTCTATGAATGTGAATACAGTTGGATGAAATAGCTGAATATTGGCCGAGTTACACCAGTTAGCTGGAAAGCCGACAACTGAGGTATGTAAAGCTAGTTCCTTCGGCAAGTTAGAAATTCTAGCATAGTAAAATAGAATAAATTCCAGAAGGAAGTTCCAGAAGCTGAGTATTAAGTATGTTTGCATTATTATGTCATATTCAGAATAAAAGTCAGTAAATCAGTATTAAATAGCGAGATATTACTTCAGACTCAGTACCAGATTCAATTTAATCCAGCCAAAGAATCAGAATAGAATATAAAAGCATGAACCGTATTATAAGATTTATTATACATGTTATATGTGATTATTGTTGTTTGTTGAGACCTGATTATGTTATGTTGGCACCCTTAGAGCTTCCTTGCCGCCCCAGGGTTAATAGATGTGTCAACTCGCCCGCCAGAGGGTGAGGATACGTCACTCCAAGGAGTGGCATGCCGTCCACAGTAGGACGAAGATGGGATGCAGCATTCCCCATATCAGGTTGATCAGCATTACAGTATACACTGTCGAGCGATTGCGCCCAGGGCACAGATTATAGATTACAGATACAGATCTCAGATTACAGTTATAGGAGTCCTCCGGACTCAAATACACTTATAGTCAGGGGCCCAGAGAGCCCAAGCTGCATACCTAGGGGGCGGCAAGTAACTAGAAAGCATGGTGCACTTGTCGGCCCGCATAGGTTCCTTCATACTACTGTTGTTCTGGTTAGTCGTTGTTGTCTTATAGGTGGCTATAGGCCTAGTCGGCCGGAGGCTGTATTTACAACCGTTATATAGCCCGTTGGTTCCATGAACCCAGAGTTAGAGCCAGCCTCACACCAGTAGTGCCTAGAGTCAATAGTCCAGTATTCTAGGTCTTAGTAAGGCACCAGGTGCCAGTCATGCCTCCCAAGGCGGGGCGTGAAAGAAGGTCACCTCAGCAGATTTGATAGAGTTAGCTATGACCGACTTTGATGTTATTCTCAGCATGGATTGGATATTTGCATTCTATGCTTTAGTTAATTGTAGAACCCGGGTAGTAGAGTTCAGATTTCTGGGTGAGCCAGTCTTAGAATGGAAGGGTAGTTCAGTTGTGCCTGTAGGTCGTTTCATTTGCTACCTTAAGTCTAGAAAGATGATTTCTTAGGGTTATGTGTACCATCTAGTTAGGGTTAAGGATGTTGAGTCCGAGACCTTGACCATCCAGTCAGTTCGAGTAGTACATGAGTATCCGGAGGTCTTTCCAAATGATTTATCGGGAATCCCTCATGGGCGGGAGATTAATTTTTGTATTGACCTTCTTCTCGACATGTAGCCTATCTCATTTCGTCCTTACAGGATGGCTCCAGCTGAGCTAAAAGAGTTGAAAGAGTAGTTGAAGGACTTGTTAGATAAGGGTTTCATTAGACCAAGCAAGTCCCTATGGGCTGCACCAATTCTCTTTGTCTGAAAGAAGGATGGTTCTCTTTGCATGTGTATTGATTATCGGCGATTGAATAAAGTCACCATCAAGAACAACCATCCTCTACCCAGGATTGATGATTTATTTGACCAACTTTAGGGTGCCAAGTGATTCTCAAAGATAGCTCTCAGATCCGGGTATCATCAGCTCAGAGTTTGAGAGAGTGATATCCTGATGACAGCCTTCAGGACACGGTATTGTCATTATGAGTTTGTAGTTATGTCTTTTGGAATAACGAATTCTCCTGCAGCTTTTATGTATTTAATGAATAGGGTGTTCAAGCCATACTTGGTTAAGTTTGTGATTGTGTTCATCGATGATTACTTGATATACTCTCGGAGCGAGGAGGAACATGCCGCTCATTTGAGAATAGTGCTTTTGACTCTTAAGGATCATCAATTGTATGCAAAGTTTGACAAGTGCGAGTTATAGTTGAACTTCGTAGCATTTTGGGTCATGTGGTATCAAGTGAGGGTATCAAGGTGGATTGTCAGAAAATAGAGGCGGTGAAGAATTGGCCTAGATCGGTGAATCCTTCATATATTAAGAGTTTCTTAAGTTTAGCTGGCTACTATTGGAGGTTTGTTGAAGGCTTCTCATCTATTACGGAACCTTTGACCAAATTGACCCAGAAGAAGGTGAAGTTCCAATGGTCGGAGGCTTGTGAGAAGAGCTTCCAAGAGTTGTAGACCCGACTTACCTCAGCACCAGTGTTGATCCTACACAAGGGTACAGATGGATTCGTGGTGTATTGTGATGCTTCAAGAATTGGACTGAGGTATGTATTGACACAACACGAGAAAGTCATAGCCTATGCCTTCAGACAGTTGAAAGTCCATGAGAGGAATTACCTGACCCATGATATTGAATTGGCCGCGGTGGTGTTAGCATTGAAGATACGGCGACATTACTTTAATGGGGTCCACGTGGATGTGTTTAGAGACCATAAGAGATTACAATATGTGTTCATGTAGAAGATCTCAATCTTCAAGAAAGGAGGTGGTTGGAACTACTCAAGGACTACGATATGAGTGTCCTTTACCATCCAGGTAAGGCTAATGTGGTAGCAAATGCACTTAATAGACTCTCTATGTAGAGTGTGTCCCATGTGAATCAGGGGAAGATGGATCTTCTTAAAGATGTGCATCGACTTGCAAGGTTGGAAATTAGGTTGCTCGACTAGACCAATGGTGGTGTTGTTTTGCAGAATGGATCAAAATCTTCCTTGGTGACTGAAAGCTAGATAAGATGAGGACCCGATTTTGGTAAAGTTGAAGGAAGCCATTCAAAGTTGGAAGGTGGAGGTCTTCTACCAAAGGGGAGATGGTATGCTTCGGTACCAGGGTCATTTATGTGTTCTGGACGTGGACGATTTGAGAAGCCGAATGTTGCATGAGGCTCATGAATGTAGATATTCTATCCATTCAGGTTCCACCAAGATGTACCGTGACTTACGGGAAATCTATTAATGGAATGTCATGAAGAAGGATATTGTGAAATTCGTAGCCAAGTGTCCAAACTGTCAACAAGTAAAGGTTGAGCATTAGAGACCGAGAGGCGTACTTCAGGATATCAGCATTCCTACTTGGAAGTGGGAAGAAATTAATATGGATTTCATCACAGGTCTTCCTCATACTCGTCGTCAATATGAAATTTGGGTTGTGGTAGATAGGTTGACCAAGGTTGCACATTTTCTACCGGTTAAAAGCACGAATTTGGTGGAGGATTATGCCAATCTATATATCTGGGAGTTGGTTCGATTGCATGGAGTGCCCTTATCCATCATTTTAGATTGAGGTACTCAATTTACCTCTCAGTTATGGAGGTCATTTAAAAAAGGGCTTGGTATACAGGTTAAACTCAGCACAGCATTCCACCCGCAAACGGATGGTCAAACGGAGCGGACAATTCAGACCCTCGAGGACATGTTGAGGGCATGCGTGATTGACTTAAAAGGTGGTTGGGATGATCACCTACCCCTGATCGAGTTTGCCTACAATAACAACTATCACTCTAGTATTCAGATGGCGCCGTTCGAGGCTTTCTATGGGCGGAGATGTAGATCGCCCATCGGACGGTTTGAGGTTTGTGAGGCGGCAATGATAGGGACAAATACGGTTCATGAAGAAATGGAGAAGGTTAAGTTGATAAGAGATAGGTTGAAAATTTCCTAGAGTCTCCAAAAGTCTTATGCGGACATGAGATAAAGGGAATTAGAATTTGAAGTCGATGACTGGGTATTTTTGAGGGTGTCCCCCATGAAGGGAGTAATGCAGTTTGGAAAGAAAGGGAAACTTAGTCCCCGCTATGTCGGACTGTACCGAATAGTGAGACGCGTTGTCAAGGTGGCTTATGAGTTGGAGTTGCCTTTAGAATTAGCTTCTGTGCATCCTATGTTTCATGTATCGCTTTTGAAGAAGTTTTTGGGTGATCCAGCTCTAGTTGTCCCGGTGGACAATGTTGTTTTGAGAGACAGCCTTAGCTATGAGGAGGTTCCGATGGATATATTGGATCATCAGGTTCAAAGACTAAGGAACAAGAAAGTAGCTTTAGTTAAAGTGTTATGGAGGAATCATCATGTTGAAGGAGCTACATTGGAAGCCGAAGCGGATCTGATGGCTAGATACCCGCATTTATTCTTTACAGGCCCAGTTTCATCTTGAGGTATAAGCTTTGCACTCAGACTCTATTTAGTTTTTATACTTTGTTCATGTGTTCAGGTTTCTTTTATGTATATGGATGTGTGTATGACTCGTGAATTCAGTTCAGCCGTGTAGTTCGAATCGAAGGTAGTCATTCTGTTAGTTTTCGGTTTAAACAAGAAGCACTTGAATATGATAATTGCATCTCTCTGCTTTTCGGTGTATTTTTCCAACATTCATGATGAACGTTCCCAAGGGGGAGATATTGTTATACCCCGGAGGCCCAAAGATCAGCATCGGGAGTTGAAATGGAGAAAAAGTGAAATTTGGCATCAGACTCAGAATGAGTCGTGGGGAGACTCGTGAGATCAACCCACGAGACGTGATGTGACTCGTGGGGAAGGCCATGGAATGAATTTTTAAACTGTAGAAGTGAGACCCCACGGGCATGACCAAGACTCGTGGTCAGATCCTACGAGTCGTTAGGTCAGCCGTGGGGAGGGGGAATTAGAAAATAAAAGAAAAGGAGCAGTGGACTTGACGAAAGGTCCCCACGTGTTGTAGTCAGCCCCCACGGTTTGTGGGGTGAGTCATGATTAAGCATGGAATAAATTTTTTCGAGGCAAGGCAGCGTACTTAACGGACTACTCCACGAGTCGTGACCCTGAGCAACGAGTTGTTAGATCCTCTGTTAGGATGACCTAGCAGTTATTTTCTACGAATTTAGTAAGGGTTTTTTCCTAATTTCTAAGTTTCTAAGGCCTAAACTACAACGTGTTGAGTTATGAATAGTGACTTTAAAGGGGTTAAGTTCATTTTAGGCCTCATTCTTTCATGCATGCAAGGTAGAAGACTTGAGAGGGTGATCAAGCTTAGCATTCATCAATTTATTTTCAATTTCCTATTGGACATCTAAAGAAGTGTTAGAATCAGCTACCAATAGGTATGTAGGGTTATGAATGGGTGATTTCTTTTACACCCATGCCCAATCCCTCTCTAAAGTACGAAATTCTATGTCTAATATATGGGGTTTTAACCCAAATGCATGAATCTTCTATTTCTATACATGGCTATGATTTGATTATGATTCTACTATTGAATTATGAAGCATGGGCCATTTTTATAATGTTTCCAATTTAAAATCATGTTTCTAATTTTGTGAATTAAAATCCCATTGATGAGATGTTCATGAAAGATGAGATTTATGAAGGATATATGATGATGATGAGATATTATAATGAAAAGCATGTTTTGAAGCTACCCATGTTTACAATTATGTTTTCGATGAGAATTGAGTATTTGTTAGTATGATAAAGCTTTGGGCAATGCCCACATGTTAAGTATGAATGATGATTTTCCAGAATTAAGCTTACCATATTATTTTGGAGCGAAGACTCCAAATTATATTTTCAGCTTGTGGTATGTTTTGAGTTCAAGTTTTCCTATGTATAGCTTACCACATGGTTTTGGAGCAAAGGCTCCCAATTATTTTTTAAGCTTGTGGTGTGTTTTTAGTTAAAGTTTCTTGTATGCATGATTTCATATTTGAAATGTATTTTATTATTGAGCTTCGTCAATAAACGATGTTGAGCTTAACTATAAAATGATGTACAACACATGCATGTTTTGGGAGTAATGTCTAGCACTGAGTAGGATAATGGTGGATCACTCTACGCCTCATAACTCCGCACCAACATAGGTTTACACTATTATATTTTACTTCGGGACCTCCCTTGTGAGCTTCCCTTACCTGAATAGGCCTTCAGCTTGATATCGATATCATGGTAACATCCCTAGCCTTGGCAAGAATTTGGACGGCTCTACCTACTTGACTGTGATAGTTGGGACCACGTAAGCTCTATCATGGTATCTCGGTTAAAAGACGAGTCTCCCATTATTCCTCATGATCTTAGATATGCATGTTTCATTACTCATGAGATTTATATGTATATGCATGTTCTAAAGAGGGTTTGACTCAATGTTCAGCCTACTTGTAAATGTCATAATTCATCTTTGAGTCAATCGATTCAATTATGTCGTTATGAAGTTATGTCATGTATTGTTATGAAGAGATCATAATTTCAGAAAGAATGTATGCAAGCCCTACTCTCAGATTCTTAATGTTTATGCTTACATTATGCATTGGTTTTAAATGATTTTATTTACTTAAGAGGTTTTACTTACCCTGCATACTCAGTACATTCCATGTACTGACCACATATTCTATGTTGTATTGTTTCATGATACAGGACACGACTCTCAGGTTAAGCCCCGCTTTTAGTTAGCTTATCATAGTTATTATTTGCGTTGTTGGTGAGTCCTTATCTCTCGAGGACTAGTCTATTCAGATTTCTTACGTGTATTTCAGTTTTAGTTTTGTTAAGTTAGTTGGGGTCTTGTCCTATCAACTCATCATGTTTAGAGGCTTTTCAAACATATGTATGTATTCAGCTTCAATTCATATTTTGATGTTGTGTTCAAGTTAGACATCTGCTATATGTATTTTATTGATTATTCAGTTTCTTGATTGAGATTAGATGTATGCTTATGTCGTAGGTCGACTTGGGGTCTCTCGGGGCTCCTTTTTCCTGTGTTACAATCCGGGCATCCGTTCAGGTCGTGAAAGGTACGGATGGACTCACGAACAGTAGCATAAATGTACCAAATGAACCAGGAGCAGTGGTGAACTTCAATGGATTTTCAGTACTTGGTAGAACTTAAGACACTATAGATAGTACGAGTCGTGGAAAAAAGGTATGAGTAATACCATAACACTCATGAAGAATTCCAGAAGATGTCAAAGTTCTCAGAGCCAAACCACAAAAGCCATGTACGACTCGTAGGATGCAGGGACAAGTCATACCAAGACACCAATGCTTAGTCAAATATGTAGCAGCCAAGAACTTACTAACAGCAGGTACGACCCGTACAATCCTACTACGGGTCATAGGACAAATCTTGGCACAGTCGACACCGGATATGGAAAATTCTTTGTTAGCTTAGGAAAAGGTTTCTAATGTCTGTATAAATACACTTTATGTTTTATTTTAGTTATAGAAGGACAAAATGGAGTTGTTAGACGTGTGAATAGTTACTTTTGTGGATTTTTATCGATTTTTGAGGAGCAATTCTTGGGATCAAATTCTTGATTTCTCATATTATTCTTGAGGTTGTTCTTGAATAATCAAATTTGATTTTCTTCCAATCATTGTTGTAAGTATTTAAATTATGTATTTGTTTATAAATACAAATTATAATCTTACAACCATCGGAGGCTAAAATCTCCACAACTAGGGGTTGTAGGAACCATAGTGGATTAACAAACTAGGGTTAGACAAAAGTGATTCAAAACCAATGCGAAAAGCTTGTATTATATTCTCTTCATGCTTAAATGTTTCTTAAAGGTGTATAATGATAGGACTTTCTCGAATTATTTACTTTCTTGAGCCTAGAGAGTTAGAGATTAGGAAAAGAGAATTACAACAAAGCCTTGATCTTACGATCATTGTATTAGCTTGAGTTTTGGTTGCAGGAGATTTAAATTTGGAGCGTATTTATGATTGTTAGTTTGAAATCGCTCATGAGACCTGACCCAGTGATTTAGTATAGACATCCAATAGGGACGAACCAGTCATTTGGATGAACCCTAGTTATCTGTTCTATAAGTAAGCATTGGGATTAATCACGTGCGTATACCCGAAATAGTTATGAACCCATGCGGAACACTTACCCTAGTTATTTTCAAATCTTGATATAAACCACAATTTTAATCTCTGGATAATTGTGTATGGGGTCCATGTGGATGTGTTTACGGACCACAAGAGCCTTTAGTACGTGTTTACCTAGAAGGACCTAAATTTGCGACAAAGGAAGTGGTGAGAGCTTTTCAAGGATTACGACATGAGTGTCCTTTATCATATGGGCAAGTCCAATGTAGTGGAGGATGCTCTTAGTAGGTTATCCATGGAGAGTATGTCTCATGTGGAGGAGAAAAGGAAATAGTTGGTTAGGATTTGCATCGGCTTGCACGGTTAGGAGTTCATCTTGTTGATTCAACAGATGGTGGTGTCATTGTTTGAAATGGTTCAAAATGCTCTTTGGTGACTGGATTCAAATCTAGACATGATAAGGATCTGGTCTTGGTAAATTTGAAGGAAGCGGTTCAGAATCAAAAGGTAGAGGTCTTCTCCCAAGGGAGAGATGTTGTGCTTTGACGCTATGGTCATTTGTGTGTCCTAGATGTTGATGACTTGAGAGATTGGATGTTGCATGAGCCTCATGTTTCTTGATATTCTATACATCCAGGTGCCACCAAGATGTACCATGACCTATAGGAAGTCTATTGGTGGAACGACATGAAGAAGGACATTGCAGAGTTTGTGGCTAAGTATCTGAATTGCCACAAGTGAAGGTTGAGCATCAAAGACCTGGAGGTGTGTTTCAAGACATTAGTATCCCTACGTTGAAGTGAGAAGAGATCAATATGGACTTCCTCATGGGGTTGCCTGGTACTCGTCGATAAAATGACTCTATTTGGGTGGTGGTAGACAAGTTGACTAAGGCAGCTCACTTTCTACTAGTCAAAACTACTGACTTAGCGAAGGATTATGCTAGATTTTACATTCAGGAATTAGTTCAGTTGCATGGTGTACCCTTGTCCATCATATCACATAGAGGTACTCCATTTACGTCGCAATTTGGAAGTCGTTTCAGAAGGGGCTTGGTACTCCGGTCAATCTTAGCACAAATTTTCACCCATAGACCGATGGTCAGGCTTAGTGGACCATGCAGACCCTCGAGGATATGTTGAGAGAATGTGTGATTGACTTTAAGGGAAGTTTGGATAATAATTTACCTCTTATAGAGTTTGCGTATAACAAAAGCTTCCATTTCAGCATTCATATGGCTCCATTTGAGGCTCTTTATGGGTGGAGGTATAGATCTATTATTGGTTGGTTTAAAGTGGGTGAAGCTACACTAATAGGGACAAATTCGGTTCATGAGGCTATGGAGAAAGTTCAGCTTATAAGAAAGGCTGAAAACAACTTAGAGTCGTCAAAAGTCCTATGCAGATATGAGGAGAAGAGAACTTGCATTTGAAGTTGATGATTGGGTGTTTCTAAAGGTGTCCCCCATGAAGGGAGTAATGAGGTTTGGAAAGAATGGGAAGCTTAGTCCCTGATATGTTGGCCCGTACAAGATTGTGAGACGTGTTGGTAGGGTGGCCTATGAGTTGGAGTTGCCCTCAAAGTTGGCTTTAGTACATCCAGTTTTCCATTTTTTACTCTTGAAAAAGTGCATTGGTGACCCGACTTGGGTTGTTTCAGTGGAGAGAGTAGGTGTGAAGGATAGCCTTAGCTGTGAGGAGGTACTAGTTGAGATCCTTTATCGTCAGGTTCAGAAGTTGAGAAACAAAGAGGTAGCTTCAGTACAGGTTTTGTGGAGGAATCAGCATGTTGAGAGAGCTATGTGGGAAGCCGAAGCAGATATGATGGCTAACTACCCACATCTTTTCCCTCCCCACTCGGTTCCAACTTGAGATATCAATTTTCTCCTTAGTACTCTATTTAGTTTCATGTCTTGTTCATGTATTCCAGTTTCTTTAATGTCAGTGCATGTATCTATGAATTTTGAATTCATTGCAGTAATGTATTTTAGTTCAGAGTCAGTCGCTCCGTCAGTTTTCAGCTTTAGATGTTCAGTATTTGGGATGAGAGTTCCATCCCCCAATTTTTTTCAGTATGTTTATCCACATTCGAGGATGAGTATTCCCAAGGGGGATATATTGTAATACACCGAAAGTCCCTAAGATCAAACCTGAGGGTTCAAGTAGAGAAAATAGCAAAATATTTCCCAGGTCATACGACGAGTCGTCAAGTGATCCGTGAGGAGACTTCACGAGTCGTGACGTGACTCGTGAAGTGGATGATGGGGGAACTCGTGGTCAGGGGGTATCCATGGAAGGCAGCCATGAGTCATATTGTGACTCCACGACTCGTGAAGTTGGTTGCGATCAGCAGGTTTGAGTGTAATTGGAATCTAACAGAAGACTTAACGGAGTGAGCCCATGAGTTGTCCAGTACTTCACGAGTCATGAGGTCACTCGTGAGGACAAGTAGTGTCTAAATTTTCTGCATTTTAGTAAGGGTGTTTTTGTAATTCTCAAGCTCCTAGCTCCTAAAAGACTTTGTTTTAAGCTCTTTTAGGAGGTTTTTAAGAGTGCTTAACCTATCCTAAGCTATCCTATTCCATGCACGCAAGATTAGTGTTCTCCATTGGAGATCAAGCTTGAGAATTCCATTAGTTCTTCTCTAAATCTCTTGGGTATTCAAGGAATGGTATGGAATCAGATTTACCCAGGAATGTAGGGTTATGAAAGGGAGTTTCTCTTCACTCTCATGCCCAAATCCCTCCTCAATTCATGAATTCAAGTGTATGGTTCCATGCGGTTCTAACCCAATCTATGAAATTCTCTATGTTTCAACCATGGGTAAATTTTCTTCATGTATCTAATGATGTTTTAAGATGCATGGGCATGTTCTATAAATATTTTGATTACAATTTATTATTTCAAAGTTTTAAAAATATGATGCTAAATTATACAAGTTTCATGAAAAGTTGAGATTATGATCTATGTTTTAAAGTATGATGAGATGTCTAGTATAAAAGTATGATTATGATTTACCCATGCATGTATTCATGATTTTCCCTATCAAGTTTATTTCAAGCATGTTTAAGTTTTGGAAAGGCCACATGATCTAAGTATGTTTCATGAATTAGTTCTATTTTATGATATTAGCTTACCACATGGTTTTGGAGTCTAGACTCCCATTTTTCAGCTCGTGGCATGTTTTGAGCCAGTGCTCCTTATATTCACATTTCACACTATGTATATAATTTTATGATCAACTGATCGAAAGAAAATGGTTCAGCTTTATTGAAAAATGATGGAGAGAATAGGCATGTTTTTGGGAGTAGTATCTAGCACCAAGTAGGCTAGGGGTTCAGGTAAACCTCGGGCCTCAGAACTATGTGCCAACATAGGTTATTCAGATTCATTGGGGCCTCCCATATGAGCTTCCCTGCCTGCAATAGGTCCATTGTCTTGATATTAATATCATGTAGCATCTTTAGCACTGACAAGGCTTTGGACGGCTCTGCCCACTTGAATGTAATAGTTGGAATCACATATGCTCTATCATGATTATGTCGGTTACGTTATGAGTGTACTATTATTCCTCATGATTTTAGTTATGCATGTTTATCTGTTATGATATGATGTTTTATGTAGTTTTGACCCACTTTTCAGTCTATCAGCTCTTACTTATGAATATCAGTTTCATCTTTGGGTCATTCAATTCAGTTATGAAGTTTAGCTTGTGTTTAATCATGTTTTCAAAATGTCTGCATGCATGCCTTACTCTCAAATTCTTATGATGAAATGATTTAAGATATGCATGATTTCAATTTTATTTTCCTTGCATACTCGCTACATTCCAAGTACTAACCGCATACTCTATGCTGTATCATGTCATGATATTGGCTCACGCGCTCATATTCAGTCCCGCCGCTAGTTAGTCTCTCGAGATTGTCCAGTACTCCAGGTTGTGAGTCCTCATCCTTCGAGGTCCTCCAGTTAACTTTGTTATTATCATCTTTCAGTTTTAGAGTTGTAGTTAGCAAGTGGGGTGATGTCCCATCAGCTCGTCAGTGTGTTAGAGGCATTCCAGACACGGCGTTGTATTCAACTTCGGATTTAGAGTTCTAATATTCCATTGTTCAGATTCTATAATTCTCAGACTTCGGCTATTTCCGAACTTAGTTACTCGTTTTATCTATGTTGAGCCTTAGTTATCATATACATGCCATGGGTCGACTTGGAGCCATTTATGGTTCTAGGTTCCATGTCTCGATCCGAACGTTTCTTTGAGTTGTGATAGTGTCAGTATGCATAAGTATTGCCTCGGGTTTAATTCTTTTGTAGATATGCTCCTCACATGATGAAAACGATGGAGGACGGATTTTATCAATTTGCATTAGGTTGGGGCCTAATATATCTCGTGATTCTTTGGGGGTATCTACATATGAGCATGTAGACATTGTATGCGTGCAGGCTTTCACCTAGAGGGCAGATGATTTGGCTCATCAATTGCGAGATGCTCGTAAGTAGAAGGAGCAAAGAAAGAGAGCTAGGACCATGGGTCCTTACAGAGGTTCACAAAGTTATCCAGTAAGTTAACTAGACCTGCAGAGAGTTCCCTACCTCAACATCAGGGATAAATGAGAGACCAGGGCCCAGCTCCATCTATCTCTCGACGACAGGAGTGGGCAGGGCAGAGGAGACTACCATTGTTTCCTTTTCCTCAGTGTGGGAGATCCCATTCAAGCCAGTGCCACCAGGTACACAATGTATGCTATCATTGTGGACAACCAGGGAACTTTATAAGGGATTGTCCAGATAAGGTTGAGGCAAATTAGGAACGGTAAAAGTGATCATCGGTTGCTTCATCATATTTGATTTAACCCTTTAGATCAGATCCTCGATTTGAAACAGGTTGTGGCAGGGGTAGAGGGATAGAGGCTTTTGGTTCTGGGGTGGCCCAGAACCAATTCTATGTTTTAAGTGATTGGCCTGACCGGGAGGCATCACCTGATGTTATTACAAGTACCTTTATTATTCATTTTCGTGTAGTATATACCATTCTTGATCCTAGTTCTACACTCTCTTATGTTACATCATTAGTTGCGAGTCAGTTTAAGATAGTCCTTGAGTTATTATCTAGACCATTTGCTATTTCTACACCAATTGGTAAATCTATGTTAACTAGATGAGTTTATCGAAACTATGTAGTATTGGTATGTGATAGATCGACCCTAGCTGATTTAGTTGAGCTTTAAATGGTTGATTTTGACATCATTATGTGTATGGATTAGTTGGCGACGTGTTATGCTAATGTTGGTTGCAGAGCCAGAGTTGTTAGTTTCCATTTTCCCGACGAGCCAGTCTGAGAATCGCAATGTAATGTGGTTACACCTAAAGGTAAGTTTATTTCACACCTTAAGGCTTAGAAGTTGATACCCAAAGGTTGTATTTCTCATTTAGCTGGGGTAAGAGACTTGGAATGTGAGCCTGCGACTCTCCAGTCAATTCTTGTTGTAAATTAGTTCCCTGAGGTCTTTCCAGAGGATTTGCCTGGAATTTCTTTGGAAAGGGAGATACATTTTGCTATTGACTTACTTCTAGGTACTCAACAAATATTGATACCTCCATATCAAATGGCTCGGGCGGAGCTAAGAGAAGTAAATGAGAAGTTGAAAGATTTTCTTAAAAATGGTTTCATCCGGCCTAGTGTGTTGTCCTAGGGTGCACTAGCATTTTTTGTTTGAAAGAAAGATGGGTCGTTGATAATGTGCATCGACTACAAGAAGTTGAATAAAGTAACCATTAAGAATCAATGTATTCTTCCAAGGATTGAGGACTTATTTGATCAGTTACAGGGTGCCAGATGCTTTTTGAAGATTGATTTGATGTCTGGGTACCACCAACTACTACTTAGGGAGGTTGATATCCCTAAGACTGCTTTTAAGACCTGGTATCGTCACTATGAGTTTATGGTCATGTCATTTGGGCTTACTAATGCACCAAAATCTTTTATGGACCTAATGAATCGGGTGTTTAGGCCCTTTCTTAATTTATTTATGATCATTTTCATCGACAATTTTCTAATTTACTCACGATAAGAGGTCGAGCACGCAGATCATCTGAGAGCAGTATTGCAGACTCTCCAAGGGTACATGCTATATGCTAAATTTTTGAAATGTTTTTTTGGCTAACATCTATAGCTTTTCTTGGCCACGTGATTATAGTTGAAGCGATAAATGTAGATAGATAGAAAATAGAAGCTGTGAAGAACTGGCCCAGACCCTTGAACCCTATAGAGGTCTGTAGCTTTTAGGCATTAGCATTTTATCACCGTCGATTTAAGGAAGGTTTCTCTACTATCTCTGCGGCATTGAAAAAGTTGACTCATAAAGCAGTTAAGTTTTAATGCCTAGAGTCATAGGAGTAGAGTTTTCAAAAGTGATGATGAGTTGGTAATTTACCAACTCATTAAGCTTTCAAACATGAGCTTTTACTTAGTTTTCAAGTCATTTAGGAGGATTTTATGCTCTTTCTTTTTGGTTTTTGTAGGAATTCAATTTAAAGAGAGAAAACAAGGAAGTAAACAAAATCATTGAGCTTAAAGAAGAGGACTTGTGTTCCACCGGATGATACCAGTGAAACGCCGACCAAACGCAGGAGAACACTATGTTGAAGTGGGAGGTACACCAGTGGAACGCGGGTCAGCACCTACGAACCACCAATGCCAATGTCAAACTGCTATAGGAGTCACTGGCCCCCAGTTGCAATCAGTTAGGATAGAGCGGTGCCCCGCAGATGGGCACCGATGAAACACTAGTGACTCACACGTGAGGTCGTCATCAGAAGGGTAAAATCATCCAACACAAGAAAAGAGAAGTACCTTTAACCTATTTTTGTACATTCCTTGTAAAGTACCAGATATTCCTTCCTATTAAAATATTATTTTAATTTTCTAGAGAGAGAAAAATAGAGAGAGTCTTTCTTCATCTTCCTCAAGCTAAAACCTCCATTAAAAGAAAATTTGAGCTTGAAATTTATTCTCAATGATGAATTCTATGAGTTTATTTATCAATATGATCTTGTATTTTTCATCTATGAGTGGCTAAATATTTTTCTAGGGGTGTGTGCATAATTGGGGCTAAATTGAACTGGGTGTTGCTAGATTGATCTTATAATTATTGATTTAGTATAAATCTGTTTTTTTCTCCAAATTATAATTGAATTATCCATAGTTGCAAATATGGGTTGTGTTTACTTATTCTATTTTTTCTTGAAAAAAGGGAATAGAATGTGGGTGAGAAAGCAATGGTGGGGGTATTTGGGTCTTGAATGTGTGGGGTTGGGCTAGAGATAGCCAAAACCCATTTTCGTGCAACCATTAAACAATTGAGGCTAGAGATAGCTCAATTCTTACCCAAGTCATAGTGGATGAATTATTTGAGACCTTGGGGTTTGAGAAAGCCCTAGGAAAAAGGCACCCAAGTTGTTGAAAAACATCGGGTGCCACCTCATCCATGGCTATTTATGCTTGTGAGTGATGATTTGATTTCCTAGTTAATTCCAATCCAATTGATGCCCTGTTGATAGAGCATCCCTAGCCCTTGCTCATCCTTGTTCATTTAAGTTGGCTTCCTTGTTGATTGGTAGTTGAGTTAAATTCAAATTGTGATCCTACTTTCCCCCAATATTTTCTTTTCCTCTAATAATGCAATAATTAAATTTAGTTTAACTCGATAGACAACTTTTGTTCCATCAAACCTCTATTCCCAGTGGATTCGACCACGATTCATGAGTTGGGTAATTATATTGCAACGACTAGTTATACTTTCTTCTTGTGAGGAGTGGATTTGGACATCATTAATTTTGGCATTGTTGCCGTAAATAGGATTAAATAGCCCCTAGTTGATTGTTGATTTGAATTAATTGAGCGTATTGGGTTTTTATTTCACATTGTTGATATTGTTGGTATGAACATGAGCCCCTTTGAAAGGTTAATTCAAAGCCCCAAAGGGCCTTCTTTTGTTGAATCTGTCCGATTGATGGATGAAACATGGAGAACAAAGGAGTGAAAAGTCACTGCGTTGATAGTAGTAATGAAGCAAATGTAGCTGTTTGAAAATTGTATGAATGGGTTTTCATACGAGGTATCAACAAGACAACTAGGTTTATTGGTATCCCTGTAATGAAAATCAAGGTCGGAACTCTGATGTACAGCTTAATCAAGTAGTCAGGGGAGTGAAGAATCCTCTTGCTCCCACTTTTAAAATATTCTTGAAGTGGTTCTTGAATGAGTTGTCTCAACTAATTTAGGGATTGAAAAGCTAAATGATGGTCTCTTAAACCACACACAAACTGTAAAAGACTATGAAGTGTCCATCAGGCAGCTAGAGAAGAGAATGAATGTGGAAGCAGCTCTGATGGAATCAAAGGTAAGATTTATGTCTATGATCTGCCTAAAGAAGAGACCACTTTAACCCCAAGAAATTTTGATGAGGATGAAATAGAATTGGGAGGTAAAGAAGTCGCTCTTCAATGAGACATCGGAAGGCATTCTCTTGAATAAAAATGGTAGCAGAAGTGAAGAGCTAGAAGAGGCATGTCTTACTATAAAAAGAATGGGGTCCTATTCCTTCCAGCCTAGGGAGATTGATCGTGACCTCAAGAATAGAACAACTCCACCGTCACAGCCATCAATCCTTATACCACCAATTTTGGAGCTTAAGTCGCTACCTACCCATTTGAGGTATGCATATCTTAGGTGTAATGAAACATTGCATGTCATAATCTCAGCTAAGCTCAATAAACAACAAGTGGAAGCACTTTTGGCAGTCTTAAGAATGAACATCCAAGCAATAGGGTGGATTATAGTTGACATCATTGATATACCTCCGGGTAATTACACTCATAAGATCAACCTTCAGGAAGATTGTAGCCACTCTGTTGAGCATCAGAGATGCTTAAACCCATCGATGTAGGAGGTAGTCAAGAAAGAAATCATTAAATGGTTATATGTGGAAGTTGTATACCCGATAGCTGATAGCAGTTGGGTAAGCCCAATCTAGTGTGTGCCTAAGAAAGGGGGAATCATGGTGGTACCAGATGAGAAGGATGAGTTGATTGCAACATATCCATTCACTAGATGGAAGGTGTGTATGGATTAACGCAAGTTGAACTCATGGACTAAGAAGAACCACTTTCCAATCCTATTCATTGATCAAATGCTAGACCGATTGGCTGGGAAAGTGTATTACTATTTCTTGGATGGATACATAAGCTACAATCAGATTTCTATTACCCAAAAGATCAAGAGAAAACCATATTTACATGTCCTTACGAAACTTTTGTAATTAAATGGATGCCATTCGGGCTTTGCAATGCCCCAGCTACGTTTCAAAGGTGTATGATGTCAATTTTCTCAGATATGTAGAGGATACTATGGAATTCTTCATGGGTGAATTCTCGATTGTGGTAAAATTTATTTGAGGACTACTTGGTTCACCTAGATGAGGTGTTGAAAAGATATGAGGAAACGAACTTGGTACTTAACTGGGAAAAGTGCCACATTTTGATCAAAGAAGGTATTGTTCTAGGAAACAAAATTTTTGAGAAAGGGATAGAGGTAGACCAACAGAAAATTAATGCCATAGCTAACCTACTTCCTCCAAAGACTGTGAAAGGTATTCTGAGTTTTTTGGGATATCCAAGGTTTTATTGCCGTTTTATCAAAGATTTTTCCAAGGTAGCTCATCCTTTGTTCTGATTATAGGAAAAAGATGCAAAATTCCATTTTGATAAGGCTTGTATAAAGTCCTTCATTGAGTTGAAAGAGAATCTTGTGTTCGCTTAATCATTACCACACCAGATTGGTCGAAGCCCTTCAAATTTATGTGTGATGCTAGTGGTATAGCATTAGAGACAGTCTTTGGGCAAGGGAACAAAAAGATTTTTCACGCCATATACTACACCAGCAAATCCCTGAATGTTGCACAGGCAAATCATATAGCGATAGAACTAGAGCTGCTTGTAGTAGAGTTTGTGTTTGAAAATTTTCAAGCATACTTGCTAGGGACAAAGGTAGTGGTGCACATGGATCGTGTTGCACTAAGATATTTGATGAATAAAAAAGTTTCTAAACCAAGGCTGATCTGGTGGGTCGTTTTTCTCAAAGAATTTGATTTTGAGGTAAAGGATAGGAAAGGATGCAAGAATCAGGTTGTTCACCATCTTTCTCATCTAGATACAGATGGTAAGCTGGATATAGTGTAACACCCCGAAACTTTCCTAGACCAGACTAATATCTTGAAAGAAAAATCCAGAAGAAGACTAGTAAAATGCCTTAGAATGACTGAGACAACGAGTCGTGGTCAGCTCCAACCACTTGTTGTCTCAGCCATGGTCAACCCTGCTTGATCAATAGAGAACCCATGGGATAAGGAATGACCCGTTGTGAGAAACAATGAGTCATCCTATCAGTCATTAGTTCTCCAGTTCAGAATCCCTTGTCCAGGACCCCACGATTCAACCAATGAGTCATTGTCAGAAATAACGACTCCTTGCGTGAGTCATTGGGTGAGAACACTAGAAACCCCTTCCAGTGGCGACGAGTGGGAACAACAACTCATTGTGTCCCACAATGAGTCGTGGTCACCACCGAGTTATTAAGAAATTCTTCCAATGAAAATAACGACTGGAAACAATGGCCCATTGGGTCCACCAACGATTCATTGTGTCACCCATAAAAAAGCCTTCCAAGCTTCTTCGTCCAGTGACCACGGGAGGAACCAATGACCCGTTGGTTCAACCAATGAGTCGTGGTGTCCCCCTTTTCTAGACCCAATGATACCATCACGTAGGCAGTAGGAAGAAAGAGAGGTCCCAACGAGTCGTGGTCACAACCAACGACTCGTTTAGTGACCCGTTGCTTCCCTGTTGGTCAGTTTTCTAGATTTTTTTCCAGGGATATTTTTGTAATTTTTCACCTATTTAGTTCCTAAACTACATCGTTTTAAGTATTATTTTAGGGAACTTATAGGGATTAAATGGTTTTCCCCCTCATTCCCCACGTAAACTCTCAGAATATCGATAGTAGAAACTTATACTTTTCCTCTCCATCAAGAACTAGGGTTCCTCATCAGTTGTAGAGATTCAAGATTTCTTCTTCAAGGATTGCTAATCCAGGTATGTTGGAATTCAACAAGGGAATAGTTATTCCCTTGTGTCCCCAAAAATCTTCTTTACTTTTCTCTATGCGTTTTTTCTTTCATTTGCTTAAACGATTGATGTGAGTAAACGTATAGGAATAATTGTCTTTCACTTAGTTACAAGAAAGAAATTAATAGAATACTAAAAAATAATCATAATCAAAATACTGGAAAGAAAAGAGTAGACAAGAAATGAAAATCCCTGTGGACTCAAAATGTAGAAGTTTTTCAGACAAATATCTTTAAAATTTCGAGTGATATATTTCTCATGATTTTAATTGCTTTATTATTCCCTATTTCTAGAAGTTTGTGAGAATTGTATCTAGTGGAATGATTTATCCCTAGTTCCCCGTTAGTAGAATTTAGATTCTTGCGTGTTGGATTAGATTCCCTGTAGCTTGATTCTAACATATTTGAGATCCCCATATTGTTAGTGTATGTGGAAATTTCAGTCAGATATAAACATGTCCAATATTAGTCAGATTATTAAACTTAATGTTGTCTAGATATGTCAGCCGGTCAGTTTGACTACAGTTAATTCTTGAGGTGTTAGTGGTGCCTCCCAGTTATCTATATTAGACTCAGTATCAAATTTTAGTGGTTCTTTAGGAGGTCATGACACTTAAAAATAAGCAGCTCTGACCAGCCTTAGAAACCCAGCTTCAAATTATAGTTTGTTCTTTAGACGGTTACGACCCTTCTAGATAAGCAGCTCTGACCAGTCTTAGAACACCAGCTAAAGAATTCGGTCCAATAAGACTCTCGGGGTACTTCTAGATAGATAATCCCGACTTTGTCTTAGGCCATAGTTTCGAGCCATCTACTTAGTAGTAAGTTTAGGACTATCCAGTGGGAGTAGGACTTAGCACCGAGTGGACCAGGGTTCTAGTGCACCCAGGTTCTTAGAATTACGTTGCCACCGTAGGTTATTTTTATTGGCCTCATGGCCGTAGATTTTTTATCACCCAGTTCATGCCTTTATACTCTGCAAGGTATATTGGGTCCTACCGATGGGGTGTATACATCGGACTCCACATCTAGCTCACGTGGTTATATGCCGGTTATAGACTCTCCCACTAGTCAGTTCAGTTCATTCTCAGATTAGCTCAGTTCAGTTCAATCTCAACTTAGCTCAGCTCAGAACAATTTCAGATTACTCAGTTTATATATCAGTTTAGTACAGTAACTCAGATCAGTGTCTTAGATTTAGGGCATGTCTTTGAACATCAGACAGGGTCATTTTGACCATCTTAATATAGTTCAGTTAATTTAGTTTCACCATTTTAGTTCGTCATTGCATGTCTTTACAGTTCAGTTATTTTATTCTTCGTGTTATGGTTTCTTCTACTTACTCAGTTCATTCAAAGTACTTATTAATACCTTTTATGTTGTATTGTTTTATGATACAGTTGCAGGCTCTTAGTCTCAACATTGTTAGCAGATCTCACCCAGGAGTTTTCAACTGCATCAGTGGTGAGTCCTCATCTTTCAAGGATGATGATTATTTCTTTTCAGTTATATTTCTTTCAGTTATACATAGAGTAATTTGGGGTCTTCTCCCAGCAATTTATC
Organism: Datura stramonium; assembly: GCA_018107945.1. Lineage (NCBI taxonomy): Eukaryota > Viridiplantae > Streptophyta > Magnoliopsida > Solanales > Solanaceae > Datura > Datura stramonium. Next base: position 54,108 of record JACEIK010002161.1, on the reverse strand, counting down.
AAATAGATGGCTTTCCGACATAGACATAGATCAAGATTTTTAGTTTTGTTTCAATTGTATTAAAACTTTATGATTTAGTTCTTCTTCATAAAATTTTTATTTTATTACTTTATAGCTTTCACTATGTTTTTACTCAGATTGCTAATGTTATGATAGACCATGGGTTTACTTGGGGTTACTTGTTACCCTAAGTGTCTTGTCTCATATAGGGTATAGAATCGGGGCATGACAAACTCGGTATCAAAGCACTAGGTTTAGAGTATCCTAGGATGTCTAAAAGCCGAGTCGAGTAGAGTCCTTTATGACGGGGAGGCTACAAGACTTTTTTGGGAAAACTCCCTTTTGCTGAGACTCTTTATCATGCATTAAAATTCATATCCAGAAACATTCTTCTAGCTTATGCTCTGTTTCATTTCAGTGAAATAGTGCTTCCACAGTGTGGTAATGGAAGAAGGGTTGGCAACGGTCACCGACATGCCCCACCAGCTCCAGTAGCCCCTCAGGATGACCTATTGTCCAACACAGAGTTCAAAGCGGCTATCCAGCTTCTCGCATAGACAGTCATGAACCAGGTGAACCAGCAAGTTGTTCTGGTCAATAATAATGGGTCTGCCGCAGTTGCCCATGTTCGGGACATCACTCGAATGAACCCTCCTGCTTTCCATAGATCTATGGTTCCAGAGCACCCACATGAATTTGTGGATGAGATTAGGTAGATCACACGAATTATGGGTGTTAGCTCCTCAAAGAGTGCCAACTTGGCTGCCTACCAGCTGAAAGGGGTAGCTCAGATCTTGTACAACCAGTGGAAGGAGGGTAGACCAACAGGAGCAGAACCGATTGAATTGGAGGAGTTCACTACAGCCTTCCTAGACAAATTCTTCCCCTGGGAGCTTAGGGAGGCTAAGGTGGCTGAATTCATGAATTTGAACAGGGAAATCGGATGGTGGAAGAGTATGCACTAGAGTTTACAATGTTGTCTAAATATGTTGTAGAGATGGTAGCCGAGCCATGGGATCGCATGCTGGAGTTTGTTAATGGAGTATCAAACTTGGTCCTCAAGGAGTGCCAGACTATAATGCTTATTAAGGATATTGATCTCTCCAGCCTCACAGTTCACGCCCAACAAATTGAGGCAGAAAAATTAGAAGACTTGGAGCAGGAGAGCAAGCGGGCAACAACTTGTAAATTATGGTCAGTAGATATTTGGCGATAGTAGCCGCCCACAGTAGCAGCAGCAACAAAGGGCTCAAGTACCCACTTTAGCCAGCGCCCCTACTTTTCGATGCCGCAAGGATCGAAGGGGTGGAGCATCTGGCTCACAGTCCCAGAGTCATAGCGCAAACAAATGCTACAACTACCCAGCTTGCCCTAAGTACGGCAGAAACCTTCCAGGAGAGTAACTTTAGGGTCGAGAGGGTTATTTTGGGTGTGGATAGCTTGGTCATTGGCTTCAAGAATGCCCATCAACGGGATGATGGAGATCACAATCCACCGCTTCAAAAGCTCCAACAGGCCAACCCGCTCAACAGGATAACACTTCAGGTATGGATGGCGGCTAATGCCAAAACCGTTTTTATGCTTTTTCCTCTCGTCAGGATCAGGAGACCTCACCTGACGTGGTCACGGGTATGTTATGCCTTTTTCATCTAGACATTTATTCCCTATGAGATATATGAGCCACACTATCATTCGTAACTCCATATGTAGTTGTCTAATTTGAAATCAGTGCAGAAGTCCTCTCAACACCATTCTCAGTCTCCACCCCAGTTGGCGAGTCAGTTAGAGTCAGGCAGGTGTATAGAAACTGCCCAGTCTCAATCTCAAATAAAGATATTCCAGCTGATCTTGTAGAATTAGACATGGTTGACTTTGACCTCATTCTTTGCATGGATTGATTATACTTCGGTTATGCCTTAGTCTACTGCAGAACTAGGGTCGCTAGGTTTCAGTTCACTAATTAGCCAACTTTAGAGTGGAGGGGCAGTAGTTCGGCGCCTAAGGGTTGGTTTACTTCCTACCTTAAGTCCAGGAAGCTTATTTCCAAAGGGTGTATTTATCATCTAGTTCGGGTCAAAGATTTCAGCTCTGAGAGCTCAACTTTTCAGTAAGTTCCAGTTGTCAGAAAGTTTCCTGATATGTTTCCCGAAGACCTTCTCGAAGTTCCTCCTGAGCGGGAAATAGATTTTGGCATAGACCGCCTCCCAGACACTCAACCCATCTCCATCCCTCCTTACAGAATGGCTCCAGCTGAGCTTAAGGAGTTGAAGGAGCAACTAAAAGTCATCATAGATAAAGGCTTCATCAGGCTCAGCATCTCTTTATGGGGTGCTCCAATATTATTTATGTGGAAGAAGGACAGTACCCTCAGGATATGTATCTACTACCATCACTTGAATAAGGTCACAATCAAGAACAGGTACCCCCTACTGATGAGTTGGAAATTTACCAACTCATTGGACTCCTAATCATGATTTTTTTCTTAGTTTTCGAGTCATTTATGTGGATTTTATGCCCTTTCTCTTGAATTCTTTGTAGGTACCGCACGTGAAAAAGAAAAGAATGAAATCAATAAAAAACACATGGAATTTGAGAATAAAATTGATGAGTTAGAATATGAGGGAGAGGATCCAAAGATAAGGGAAGATTTTCGCTCAAAAAGAGGTGAAGGACATGCTTTGAATCAGCTAAACGCGGATCCGGAAGGGCAAAATGAGGGTGAAACGCCAAAATTACTTCCCAAACCAGCTAACCAACTAGCTCTTCGTGCGTTGGCACCGTCTATTCAACAGGGGTTTACAGGTTGGCACCGGCTATTCATAGGTTGGCACCGGTTGTTCGCAGGTTGCCATTGGCTGTTCACAGGTTGGCATCGGTTATTCGCAGGTGGGCGTCGGCTGTTTGCAGGTTGACACCGGTTGTTCGTAGGTGGGCATTGGTTGTTCATAGGTTGGCACCGACTGTTCGTATGTTGGCACCAGCTGATCGCTGGTTGTTCGCAGTTCGAAGGGCAAGTGACCCAATTTCCCTGATGGAAGGGAAAGATGTCCAAAAAGATTTCCAAAGCTCCTAGAAGCCTCCAAGGGCACTGTTGGAAGGTTTTACACAATAAAGTACAGATATATAACCTTCATTGTACACCTACAATTGGGGGGGGATTCATTCATCAATTTTATCAATTAGATTTCATCTTCTTCATAGAATTTTTAGTAGAATCTTTTCTCTATAGATTTGTAGAGTTAGGTAGTACTTTTCTTCCTCTTTTTATTTAACGCATTTTGGGGGAATTCCACCATTGATGTAATAGCTTGTGAAGCAAATTTGAGAAGCTAATGCAATGAATGTAAGGTGAATCCTCTTGGTATCTTCTCTCTATCTTTAAATATACTATACTAATTTGCTAATTAGAAGTATATTCATGGTGGGTTTGATAATTTGATTAGGATTTTGATAAATTGCTCTTGGATTCTTATTGAATTAGAGATGGGTATTGCTACATTAACCTTCATCTTGTTCAATTAAGTGTAAATCTACTAGATTC
>JACEIK010002161.1:21578-39740 GCA_018107945.1 Datura stramonium | reverse complement strand
TTGAGTTAGAGATAACTAGACAGCATGGTGTCCTTGTCGGCCCGCATAGGTTTCCCTATATGAGTGTGATTCTGGTTAGCTGATGTTACAGGACAGGTGGCTATAGGCCTAGTCGGCCGGAGGCTATATTTACAGTCGTTATATAGCCCGTTGATTCCAAGAATCTGAGATAGAGCCAGCCAGGCACCATATGTGCTTAGGCTTAGTAGTTTAGCAGTCCAGGTCCTAATAGGGCACCATGTGCCAGTCATACCCCCTAAGGCAGGGCGTGACAGATAGATTGGGTAACGTCATTCGTAAGGGAAAATTGTCATTACTTGCGAGTTTTTATCGCCTTTTTAGATAGTAGTCTTTGAATAAACTCCAAGGGTTTTTTTTATTTTATGGTTCTTTGCCAAGGAGAGATTTCTTTGTCTTTTCTTTTTATTGCCGAACCAGGTTGGCACTTCCCGATGATAGATTGAGAGGCAACTTTTTTAAGGGAAAATGCCAAGTCAAGAGTCTTGTTGAGTCATTTATGCACTTGCTTGAGGAGGTACCACCAATATTTCTTGCTTGGCATTGTGCATGAGAGTTGAGAAGAAAAGAGGGGTATCTAAATATGAAAATGAGCACCATCTGGTGATGAATTATATATTCCTTGCTGGGCTTGTTGATTCGTAACTAGCTCATTAAAAGTCATCCTATTAGTGTGACAAAGAAAATGTGTGAACTCCTTGGATTGTGATGCCTTGTGTTGTGCGGTTTTTTCTTAATTATTATGTATGTATGATTGTCTATAACTTTTCCTAAGTGTGATTCAAGGAGAAATGATAGATGTGGCTGCACTTAGAACATGATCTTAGGCCCTCTTTTGTTTGTCACATCACCCAAGTGACCTCCTTGAACATTAATCTTTGATAGACAACGTTTGAGCCTTGAACCCTTTTCTTTGAAAACCACATTACAATCCTAATGACCATTTTTAATCCTTCTCTAAAGAAAACCACATTACAATCCTAATGACCATTTTTAATCCTTCTCTTCGGCACCCGTCCTCCCTAATTACTAGCAATAGAATAATTAAAAACAATTGGGGCTTGAAGCGCATGAAATGGGGAGCAATAAGGAAATGAATGTGAGATGAGGCAAAAGCCTAAACTTTGGGGTTTTCAAGAGAAGGGGGAAAATGAGAAGCCTAAAAGTGAGTTAGCATCAAAATGTTGATAAGTTGAATGAATCAATGGGTTGAAAGACCTTGAATCATCAAAAGAGAAAGAATAGAAAAAAAGTGTTATCTCTTGCATAGATAAGGCTAAATGTGAAATTCATGGGTGTTATAAGGGTGTCTTGTGTTATTCAAAAGATAAAGATGATGAACATGGAGAAATAAGGTGGAGTGACTTCAATAAGATGATGGGGTGTTACATGCTTTTGTAAAGGCATCAGGGAGCCTATAGTCACTAAAGCTAAATATTTATCCTACCCTTACCCCTAGACTTTGTCATAACCCGCAAGTCCTAATTGATTTTGTGTATAGCAACACTACATTAATAGTGATATACACGAAGGGCAAGCCTATGGGTAAATTTGTATGCACTTGAATTTCTTTGTGAGAGTGAGTACATTTGTCTGATCTTATAATCCCATGGTGTGAAATGCTAAAATATGTGTGTGAGATTCTCTCTTCTTGTGAGGGGCATCATTTCCTTGGAATACATGCTTAACATTGTTTCCAAAGAGAGGTATGATTAAGCCAAGCAGGTAGCGAACTTTAAGGCAAGTTTTGAATATGAATTGTCAATGACTTGGGATGCTCTTTGAACTTGTTTTGAGGAACTATGCCCCTTGTTTGAATGAAAAGAATGCATTCAAGATATGTTTAATGATTGTGGTTACCTATTGAAGTTTGTGTAACATGGTTTGAGTCTTTTCTTTTTCTTGAATTGGTGTATAATGTTTGGGTTGTCTTGCGGATTGATGATTTTGTGTACAACTACCATAGTGCCCTAAGCCTTAGAAATGTTCCCTTGTGAAAGAATGTCTTGATTGTCCCTTGATGCAAAAACTAATATATATATATATATATAGCATGTTGTTCATTTGCTCAATTGTAAAGAATTGCATATTTGAGGACAAGCAATGGTTCAAGTTTGGGGGTTTGATGAGTTGAAAATTTACCAAATCATTAGACTCGTAATAATGAGATTTTGCTTAGTTTTCGAGTCATTTATATGGATTTTATGCCCTTCTCTTGAATTTTATGTAGGTACCGAACATGAGTAAAGAAAGCAGGAAATCGAGCAAAACACATGGAATTTGAGAAGAAAATTGATGAGTTAGCATGTGAGGGAGAGAAGCCAAAGATAAGGGAAGATTTGAGCTAAAAAAGAGGTAAAGGACATGCTTTGAATTCGCTAAACGCGGATCTAGAAGGGCAAAATGCTGGTGAAACGCCGAAGTTACTGCCTAGACCGGCTAAACAACCGGCTCTTCGCGGCTTGGCACCGGCCATTCAGTGGGGGTTCACAGGTTGGAATCGGCTATTCATAGGTTGGCACCGGCTGTTCACAGGTAGGCATCGACTGTTCGCAGGTTTGCACTAGTTGTTCGCAGGTTTGCACCGGCTGTTCGCAGTTCGAAGGGAAAGTGACCCAATTTCGCTGATAGAAGGGCAAAAATGTGCAGAAAGGTTTTAAAAGCTCCTAGAATCCTCCAAGGGCAATTTTGGAAGGTTGTACACAAGAAAGTACAAATATATACCTCTATTGTACACCAACAAAAGGGGGGGATTCATTCATAAATTTTATCAATTAGATTTCATCTTCTTCATAGAATTTTTAGTAGAATATTTTCTCCATAGATTTGTATAGGTAGGTAGTACTTTTCTTCCTCTTTTTCTTTTAACCCATTTTAGGGGAATTCCACCATTGTTTAAAGAGCTTCTGAAGCAAATTTGGGAAGCTAATGCAATGAATGTGAGGGGAATCCTCTTGGTATCTTCTCTCTATCTTTAAATATGCTTTTCGAAATTTCCAGTTAGAAGTATATTCATGGTGGATTTGTTAATTTGATTGGTATTTTGATAAATTGTTCTTGGATTCTTATTGAATTAGATATGGGTATTGCTACATTAACCTTCATCTTGTTCAATTAAGTGTAAATCTACTAGATTCTCTTCAACTATTAATGGAGATTCATTGATGATGCTATGGGTCTATCTATTCTTACTTGATTGTTGCTCGGGAGAGAATAATTAAGTATTGGAGGGAATCTAGAAGTGGGTGTGGATAAGAGATTGTAAAATAAATCTAGAAATAGCTAAATTTACTTCCTCATTCCTAATTGGCAGCTAATAGCTAGGAATAGTGTAGATGTTAATCCAAATCAATTTGGGTTGAGCTAAGCTGTAGCTATATGTTGATAAATCTCTAGCAAGAGGTAGTCAATAGGCGTAGAAGCTAAGATTACCCACTTCCCGTTATTATTTACACTTGATTCTAAGGCATTGAAGAAATTCCCGATATAATTGTGATCTCACCCATAGAATTTCCCTAGCCTCTCACTTGTGATTACTTCAATTGGAATTCCCCCCAATTAGTTTTAGTTTAGAATTAGTTAGTTAATTTTCTCTTTAAATTCCCCCAAATTTTACTTTTCAAATGTTGAATAATTATGCATTCTAGTTTGAATTAGTTTATAACTTTTGAATTATCGACTCAATTCTCTGTGGGATTCGACCCCGACATCCATCGGGAATATTTGTTTTGAGTAGCAACCGTTTACGCTCTTTCATAAAAGAGGAGTGTAGTTTGGGCGTTATCACCTACCCAGGATTGATGACTTGTTCGATCAGCTTCAGGGAGCTTGTTCTTTCTCTAAGGTAGATCTTAGGTCGGGGTACCATCATCTTAGTGTCAGAGAGTGTGACATACCGAAAACAGCTTTTAGAACTCGGTATGGTCACTACAAATTTATGGTTATGTCCTTCGGAATGACTAATGCCCCCGCAGCTTTGATGGACATGGTGAATAGGGTTTTCAAGCCATATCTAGACATATTCATCATTGTATTTATCGATGGCATTCTAGCATACTCCCAAAGAAATGAAGATCATGCTAACCATATGAGGATAGTGTTATAGACACTCAGAGATCGCCAATTGTTTGCTAAGTTTCAGAAAATGCAAATTCTGGTTGAAGCCTGTGACTTTCCTTTGTCACATGGTCTCGTGTGAGGGTAATCAAGTGGATCCTCAAAAGATAGGAGCATTGAAAGAATGGCCAAGACCTACTTCCCCAACCGAAATAAGAAGCTTCTTGGGTGTAGCCGATTATTATCGATGCTTTGTGGATAGTTTCTCCTCTATCGCATCCCCTCTGACTAGGTTGACTTAGAAAAAGGTGAAATTTCAGTGGTCAGATGCGTGTGAGAAGAGTTTCCAGAAGTTAAAGACTCGACTCACTACTGGTTCAGTGTTAACCTTTCCGGAAGGAACAGATGGGTTCGTGGTGTATTGTGACGCTTCCAGAGTTGGACTTGGTAGCGTTATGATGCAGCGAGGTAAGGTGATAATTTACGCCTCTAGACAACTCAAGGTTCATGAGAAGAACTATCCGACTCATGACCTAGAGTTGGCAGCGATGGTGTTTGTATTGAACATATAGAGGCACTACCTTTACAGGGCTCACGTGGATGTTTACACCAATCACAAGAGCCTTCAGTATGTGTTCAATTAGAAAGATATAAATCTTCGTCAGAGAAGATGGTTGGAGCTACTGAAGGACTATGACATGAGTGTGTTGTATCACCCGGGCAAAGCCAATGTGGTGGCTGATGCCCTAAACAGGATGTCTATGGGGAGCGTGGCTCATGCTGAAGAGGGCAAAAAGGAACGGGCAAAGGATATCCATAGGTTAGCTCAGTTGGGAGTGCAGTTGGTTGATATAGCTGAGGGCGGAGTAGCAGTACAAAGTGGATCAGATTCCTCAATGATAGTTGAAGTTAAGTCAAGGAAGGTTGAAGATCCCATATTGCTTAAGCTGAAGAAAGCGGTTCTTAGAAAAAAAATGGAGTCCTTCTCCCAAGGGGGAGATGGTGTACTCCGTTAACAGGGTTGTCACGACCCGAACGTACACTCAGATCGTAAACACGGTACAAGGAATCCCGAGATACCTCAACTCAACCCATGGGTCATGCATTCAACTAATCTTATTTGAATAAACAGAATATTAATCATAAAACATCGTAGAAACGTAACCATGATATAACATCAGGAAATACCAACATTTACACAAGCTGAATACTACTCATTTTTCCAAAAGCCTCTAATACGTAAGATGGGTTGATGGGATAGCATCCCCAACTAACCTGAGCAATACTGAACATAATCAAAAGGAAAGTTTATCAAATGGCCCTCAAAACATGAGGACTCACCAACAAGCTGATATCGTAGGCTGGGATGGACTAAGGATGAGGATGAGCCTGAGATCCGAACCCTGTATTATGAAACAATACAACATAAAATGTATTTGGTCAGTACGTGGAATGTACTGAGTATCCAAGGTAAGTAAAACAGAAATTTTTAAAAGTAAAGTAAACTCATAAATAAATATAGGAGAAGGACATCATTCTTGCATTATAATCTTCGTAATAAAACATAAGGCTCAAGACTTTCAAATCATTCATAATCATTTGTTATCATAATCGTAATTAACTTTATCAAAATAAAACTTGAGCCAATAACATAAATATAACAATGCATAAAACATTCGGAAGAATGGGAGGACTCGTCATAACCAACACCATCATGGTAGAGCCTTTTATGATGCCCCACTATCTCGCCCAAGTGGGCAGAGCCGACCCTGCATTGTCAGGAGAGGGTGGTTCATAAGGTGTGATATCACATTTGAGGGGATCATTATCATTAAATCATAACATTTACAATCCACGGTGGCACGTAGTAATGAGACACCAGCGTAGTCCTTCGATTGCCGGGCTGCTCGGTGGTAGAAACGGCACCCAAAAATATGCATATAAGCTCATACATAAATTATTAACATCATGCATAAAAATTCATTGGATAAGATATAAAATTTATCATCATTGATCCCCTTTAAAACATTCTTAGCCAAGAATCAAGGCCCCTTTTTATTGGCCAACATCATAAATCGATAAATCATGAAATCCGTTTCGTAAATCATAAATCATTCTTCATAATGTGGGAATTGCCCAATACTTTGTCATACTCAATTCTTTAAAAATATGCTCATAAACATGGGTAGGTTGGATTCATGCATTTCCATAATAAATAAACTTAAAATAATGAATATTCATCATCATAAATCATCACTTTCTTGAACTTCCATAGATGGGAAATTTAGATTTAAAAGCTTGAAACATGATTTAAAGAAAATAATAATATGACCTTCCCATCAATCATAATTTAATAATTAAAGACTCAATTAAATCATATACTCATAAAGAGAAATCACATTGTCATGCTTTGGGTAAAACCCCATGGAATTTGAGTAGGAGAATTCATAACTTTAAATCGAAATTGGGCATGGGTGTGGAAGAATTCCACCCATTTTAAAACCCTAAATACCTAGGGATAGATGGACTTAAAGTTCCTTGAACACCCACAATGAATTTAAAGAAAATTAGGGAGGAATGCCTTGAATCTCCCAAAAACCTCTCTAAAATCCTTGCATTAGAATGGACATGCAATAGGGACATAACTCCTCTTATCACACTCAGAAAAATATCCAAAACGACGTACTTTAGGCCTTAGGGACTTAGGAAATTACGGAAACATCCTCATTAAAAGGCAGGAAATCTCTGGTCGCCAATCCTCACGAGGGACCTAACAGGTCGTTGCCATAGGGCACAACTCATTGCCTTGATCCATTGAGTCCACTGCCCAATCCTCCATGGGAATCCCATGGGAGACTTCATGAGTAGTGAGGTCAAACCACGACTCATGGTTACCTTACGTGGCCTACATTTCCCATCCTAATTGTGCAAAACCTACAGGGTTGACCACGGGTGACGTCAAGAATCGTGAGGTCTGACCACGAATTATGGTCAGGCCCATGGCCTCCCCACTCGGATTTTCCAAACCAAGATGACCACGAGTCGTGAAGTGACTCGTGGTCACTCCTCACGAGTCACCTCACGAGTCGTTCTGTGACCTGGTGCGAATTTTTAGTTTTTCTCTATTTTCACTTTCGGATCTAATCCCTGGGTTTCCGGGGTATAACAATATCTCCCCCTTGGCAACATTCGTCCTTGAATATTAGAAACATGCAGAAAACTCAGAAACAAGCTATCACCATATACGATTTCCAATTATTTAAGTCGAAAACTGACGGAATGTCTACCTCCGAAAGGAACTACATAGCTAAACTGAATTCAGACATCACATACATTTACCATATCATAGAACAAACTTGTACACATGAACTAAACGAGAAAAGTTGATTAAAGATTTAGTGTAAAACTGGTACCTCAAACTGAAACTTAGCCTGTAGGGAACAAATGAGCGTATTTAGCTATCATATCTGCTTCGGCTTCCCACGTAGCTCCCTCAACATGCTGATTTCTCCGTAATATTTTAACTGAAGCTACTTCTTTGTTCCTCAGCCTCCGAACCTAACGATCAAAGATTTCAACGAGAATTTCTTCATAATCGAGGTTGTCCTTCACTCCAATGTTGTTTACCGGAATAACCAAGGCTGGATCACCCAAGAACTTCTTAAAAAGTAACACATGAAAGACGTGATGAACCGAAGATAGCTCCGAGGGCAAGTCTAACTCATACGCCCCTTACCAACTCTTCTCAACACCTAGTACAGACCAACATAGTGGGTAATGAGTTTACCTTTCTTTCCGAACTACATGACTCCCTTCATGGGAGATACATTTAGAAATACCCAATCGTCCACATCAAACTCCAAATCTCTTCTCCTCACATCAGCATACGATTTCTGACGACTTTGAGCGGTTTTCAACCGGTCCCTTATCAATAGAACCTTCACCATCACTTGATGAACCAGATTTGGTCCTATCATAGTTGCCTTACAAACCTCGAACCATCCGATGGGAGATCTACACCTCTACCCATAAAGAGCCTCGAAGGGTGCCATCTGGATACCGGAGTGGTAATTGTTATTATAAGCAAACTCGATCATAGGAAAATGATCATCCCATTTACCTTTAAAATCCATAACACATGCCCTCAATATATCCTCAAGGGTCTGAATGGTTCGTTCTGCCTGGCCATCTGTTTGCAGATGGAAGGCTGTACTGAGCTTAGCCTGTGTCCCAAGCACTTTTTGAAAAGAACGCTAGAATTGATAGGTAAACTGAGTACCTCGGTTTGAGATAATAGAAAAGGGAACTCCATGAAGTCGAACCAACTCCCGAATATAAAACTTAGCATAATCATCCGTTGAATCCTTGGTCTTGACCTGTAGGAAGTGTGACGCCTTACTTAGCTTGTCCACCACCACCCAAATGGAGTCATAGTGTCGGCGAGTACGAGGTAGTCCTGTAAAAAAAATCCATATTAATCTCTTCCCCCTTCCAAGTAGGGATGTTGATATCTTGAAGGACGGCTCTCGGCCTTTGATGTTCGACTTTCACTTGCTAGCAGTTTGGACATTTTGCTACGAACTCCGCAATATCCTTCTTCATACCATCCAACCAATAGATTTCTCGCAAGTCACGATACATCTTCGTGGATCCCAGGTGGATAGAATATCTAGTACCATGCGCCTCATGTAATATCCGAACCCTCAAGTTATCAACGTTTGAAACACATAGTTGACCCTGGTATCGTAGCACACCATCTCCCCCTTGGTAGAAAACCTCCACCTTCTTACTCTGCACTGCCTCCATCAACTTCCTCAAAATTGGATCCTCATCTTACCTAGATTTATAATCAACCACCAAGGGAGATTCTGACCTGTTGTGCAAATCGACACTTCCATCGGTCGAGTCGATCAATCTAACTCCCAGTCTTGCAAGTCGGTGGACATTCTTCACCAACTCCTTCCTTCCCTCATCCACGTGGGACACACTTTCCATGGAGAGTCTACTAAGTGTATCTGCAAGCACATTAGCCTTGCCTGGGTGGTAAAGGACACACTTATGTCATAGTCCTTAAGTAACTCCAACCATCTCCTTTGCCGAAGATTTAGATCTTTCTGTGTGACACATATAGAAAGCTCTTGTGATTCGTAAATACATCCACGTGTACGCTATACAAGTATTGTCTCCATATCTTCAATGCAAACACCACAGCGGCCAACTCAAGATCATGGGTCGGGTAATTCTTTTCATGAACTTTCAGTTGTCTCGAGGAATATGATATTACCTTCCCATGCTGCACCAACACACATCCCAGTCCGACTCTCGAAGCATCACAATACACTACAAATCTATCGATACCCTTGGGTAAGGTCAACACTAGTGCTGAAGTGAGTCGGGTCTTCAACTCTTGGAAGCTTTTCTCACAAGCATCTGACCATTGGAATTTTACCTTATTCTGAGTCAACTTAGCCAAAGGTGATACAATAGATGAGAAACCCTCCACAAACCTTCGATAGTAATTTGCTAGGCCTAAGAAACTCCAAATTTCCAAAGGACTTACCGGTCTAGGCCAATTCTTCACCGCCTCGATTTTCTGGGAATCCACCCTTATTCCTTCACTTGATTCCACATGTCCTAGAAATGCTACGGAGTTTAGCAAAAATTCACACTTGCTAATCTTCTCATACAATTAACGATCCTTGAGGGTTTGCAGCACTATTCTCAAATGAGTGGCATGCTCCTCCTCACTCCGGGAGTATATAAGAATGTCATCGATGAACACGATCACTAACATATCCAAATATTGCTTGAAAATCCTATTCATCAGGTCCATAAAAGTTGCAGGAGCATTAGTTAATCCAGAAGACATAACTACAAACTCATAATAGCCATATCGGGTCCTGAAGGCTGTCTTTCGAATATCACCCTCCCGTACTCTGAGGTGGTGATATCCGGACCTGAGATCAATCTTGGAGAAGCACTTGCGCCCTGAAACTAGTCAAACAAATCATCGATCATGGGTAAGGGGTACATTTTCTTGATGGTAACCTTGTTCAACTACCGATAGTCAATACACATGCGAAGGGAACTGTGCTTCTTTCGAACAAATAAAACTGGTGCACCCTTGGAGACTGGCTCAGTCTAGTGAAGCTCTTATCCAACAAATCCCTTAATTGATCCTTCAACTCCTTTATCTCAGCTAGAGCCATCCTATAAGGACAAATAGAAATAGGTTGCATATTTGTACATAGATCAATACCTAAATCAATTTTCCTTTTCAGAGGAACACCTGGAAAATCCTCTGGAAACACCTCTAGATATTCGCACACCACCGAAACTGACTGAATAGTCAGGGTCTCGGAGTGCACATCCTTAACCCAAACTGGGTGGTACATGCACCCCTTAAAGATCATATTCCTAGCCTTAAGATAGTAAATAAACCGACCTGCCGGCACTACTGAACTACCCTTCCACTCCAAAACTGAATCACCCGGAAAGCAAAACTCCAGGGTACGGGTCCTACAATTAATCAAAGCATAACATGCAAACAACCAATCCATACCAAGAATAACGTCAAAGTCAATCATGGCTAACTTTACCAAATCTATGGAGGTAACCTTATGCAACACAGTGACCGGGCACCCTCTATATACTCGTCTAGCTATGACCGAATCACCAACTGGGGTAGAAACTGAAAACGGTTCTGACAAGGTCTCGGGACTAACTCCAAGGCTACTAGCGATATAAGGAGTCACGAAATAAAATGTGGCTCCCAGGTCTAACAAGTCATAAAAATAAATATGAAAGACACGCAACATACCAGTGACCACGTCTAGCGAAGTGTCCTGCTCTTGGCACTAGGCAAGGGCATAGAATTGGTTTTGGCGGTGTCTGCTACCTCCACTAGTCGATGATCCCTGCGAAGCGGAATGGGCTGGTGCTGTTGCTGTCCTGGTGGTCTGTGCTCGACCCCTATCATCACCCTTTCTAGCATATAGACATGCTCGGTGAATGTGCCCCACTCTACCACACCCAAAACAGACATTCAAATCGAGCAGGCACTCCCCGGTGTGACTCTTGCCGCACTTCCCGTAGGCTGAAGAGGTATACTTTAACTGGGTGCCCCTATGATCCCTAGACCCTGAAGCTCTGCTCCTATGATCACCCCTGGGCTTGGATTGGACACTAGCTGATGATGGGGCTGGGGCTAGTGGCCTCTGCTGAAACTGTGGACGGTAGCCACCACTGGACCTCTGATGTGAAAACCCACGACTATCTATCCAAGCCCTATTTGCCTCTCTCTCCCTCGCATGAGCCACCTCCATCTGCTGGGCGGAGAACACTATGCGAGGGAAGTCCATATCCTGATGAAGCATAGAAGTCCTGCAATCCTTGTTTAAATAACCGGCCACGCCATGAACAAATCGGCTCACCCGAGCCCTCTGATCCATCACCAACTCTGGGGAGTATTTTTACAACCTGGTGAACTTAAGAGAATACTCCATCACTGTCATCTTTCCTTTCTTGATGTTAACAAACTCCGCTTCTTTCAATTCCCTCATCTTCCGAGGGAAGAACCTGTCAAGAAAGGCAATGTGGAACTCATCCCATCTGATAGGGCCCCCTCCCGCTTCCCTACTGTCCTTCCATTTTTTGTACCAAATATGGGCAACCACTTTTAGCTGATATGAGGCCAAGTCTACACACTCCCCATTTGTCACCCCCATAACCTAAGTGACCTTCAAGATCCCTTCAATGAACTAGTGTAGATCCTCATCCACCTTTGATCCCGTGAGCTCTGAAGGGTTCATCCTCAAGAAGTCTCAAATCCAAGCCCCCGCTACATTTCCATTCTATGGAACCTATGCTACAACCTGCTGATTGACTTGAGCGGTCAAGGCCTGCACCAACATTTGAATTGCCGCCCGAAACTCGGCGTGGGCAGCTGGCTCTAGTTCTTGGGGCTCTAGAACAGGTGGAGCTTGCTGATGCCCATGGTCATTGCCATCTCCGTGGCCTTCATAATTTTCATTCCTCCTTCCATTCATTCTTCTAGGAGCCATAATTCTGCAATCGCGAATTGCACGAATTAGAAGGACGGAAAGGCTTTTCATCGCACGACCTAGAATATGAAAGAAGGGAACATTTCCTAAAATGTTTCTTAGCCTCTTCGTCATTGGTGTGGAGCGCTTCACACACATGAAAATCACTCTACCTAATGCGGCTTTCGGACACCCTAAGACACCTCAAACCTATGGCTCTGATACAAAGTTTGTCATGACCCGAACGTACACCCGGATCGTAGACACGGGACAGGGGACCCCGAGAGACCCCAAGTCAACCCATGGCTCATGCATTCAGTAATATCATTTGAATAAACATAATATTATGCATAAAACAGCACAGAAATATAACCATGACATAACATATGGAAATACCAACATTTACACAAGCTGAATACTACTCATTTGTCTGAATGCCTCTAATACGTAAGATGGGTTGATGGGACAACATCCCTAACTAACCCTAGCAATAATAAAACATAACCAACAGAAAAGTTTATCAAACGGACCTTGGAACCTGAGGACTCACAAACAAGCTGATATCGGGATGGACTAAGGATGAGGATGACCCTGAGATCCGAACCCTATATCATGAAATGATACAACATAGAAAGTATGCGGTCAGTACGTGGAATGTACTGACTATGCAAGGTAAGTAAAAAGGACATTTTAAAAAGTAAAGTAAACTCATAAATAGACATAGGAGAAGGACATCATGCTTGCATCAAAATCTTCGTGATAAAACATAAGGCTCAAGACTTTCAAATTATTCATACTCATTCGTTATCATAATCGTAATTAACTTTATCAAAATACAACTTGAGCCAATAACATAAATACAACAATGCATAAAGCATGCGGAACAATAGGAGGACTCGTCATAACCGACACCATCATGGTAGAGCCTTTCATGATGCCCCCGTGTCTCTCTCAAGTGGACAGATCTGACTCTGACTTGCCAGGCAAGGGTCATGCATAAGGCGTCATATCACATTTGAGGGGATCATTATCATTACATCATAACATCTACAATCCATGGTAGCACGTGGTTATGAGACATCGGCATAGTCCTTCGATTGTCGGGCTGCTCGGTGGTAGAAACGACACCCAAAAACATACGTATAAGCTCATACATAAATCATTAACACCATGCATAAAAATTCATTGGCTAAGATATAATATTTCTCATCATTGATCCCCTTTAAAACATGATTAGCCAAGAATCAAGGCCCCTTTTTATTGACCAACATCATAAATCGATAAATCATGAAATCCGCTTCATAATTTGGGAATTGCTCAATACTTCATCATACTTAATTCTTTCAACATATGCTCATAAACGTGGGTAACTTGGATTCATGCACTTCCATAATCAACAAACTTAAAATAATGAATATTCATCATAAATCATCATGAACTTCCATAGATGGGAAATTTAGACTTAAAATCTTGAAACATGAATTAAAGAAAATAATAATAAAACCTTCCCATCAATCATAATTTAATAATTAAAGGCTCAATTAAAGCATATACCCATAAACAGAAATCACATTGTCATGCTTTGGGTAAAACCCCATGGAATTTGAGTAGGAGAATTCATAACTTTAAATCGAAATTGGGCATGGATGAGGAAGAATTCCACCCATTTTAAAACCCTACATACCTAGGGATAGATGGACTTAAAGTTCCTTGAACACCCACAATGAATTTAAAGAAAATTAGGGAAGAAGGCCTTGAATCTCTCAAAAACCTCTTTAAAATCCTTGTATGAGTATGGGCATGCAATAGGGAATTAACTCCTCTTATCACACTAAAAAAAATATCCAAAACGACGTAACTTAGGCCTTAGAGACTTAGGAAATTATCGAAATACCCTCATTAAAATGCAGGAAATCTCTGGTTGCCAGTCCTCATGAGGGATCTAACTGGTTGTTGCCACAGGGCATGACTCGTTTCCTTGATCCATTGAGTTCACTGCCCAATCCTCCAAGGTAACCCGAGACTTCACGAGTCGTGAGGTAAGACCACGAGTCGTGGTGACCTTCCATGTCCTACACTGCCCATCCCAATTTTATCAAACCTCCAGGGTTGACCACGGGTGACCTCACGAGTCGTGAGGTCTGACCACGGCTCGTGGTCAGGCCCATGGCCTCCCCACTTGGACTTTGCAAAAACAAGCTGACCACGAGTCACTTCACGACTCGTGGTCACTCCTCACGACTCACCTCACGAGTCGTTCTTTGACCTTGTGTGAATTTTAGTTTTTCTCCGTTTTCACTTACGAGTTTGATCCCCTGGTTTCCGTGGTATAACAAGGGTAGACTCTGTGTGCCAGATGTGAGTGACTTGAGACAACAAATACTGGTTGAAGCCCATAGTTTGAGATATTCTATCCACCCAAAAGTTTTTAAGATTTACCATGACCTACAGGATATTTACTGGTGGAACGACATAAAGAGAGACATTGCAGAATTTGTAGCTAAGTGCCCGAACTGCCAGCAAGTTAAGGTGGAATATCAGAGACCGGCAGGTCTGACTCAGGATATCAACACACCCACATGGAAATATGAAGAAGTAAATATGGATTTTATTACAGGTCTACCTCGGACTCATCGGCAGCATGACTCAATGTAGGTGATAGTAGAAAGGATGACTAAGTCAGCACATTTCCTCCTAATTAAAACTACAGACTCAACTGAGGATTATGCCAGGCTTTATATCCGTGAGTTGGTCAGACTATATGGGCTTCCCTTGTATATTATTTCATATAGAGATACCCAGTTCACCTCTCTTTTCTGGAAGTGTTTCTAGAAGGGACTCGGTACCTAGGTAAAGCTCAGCACAACTTTTCACCCGCAGACAGATGGATTATCTGAGCGGACTATACATACTTTAGAAGATATTCTAAGAGAATGTTTGATCGATTTCATGGTCAGTTGGGTTGATCACTTTTCTCTCATCGAGTATTCATACAGCAACAGCTATCACTCTAGTATTCAGATTTTTTCGTTTGAGGCATTATATGGTAGGAGGTGTAGATCTCCTATAGGGTGGTTTGAGTTTGGTGAATCTACCCCGATAGGGCCAGACTCAGTTCACGAGGCAATGCAGATGGTGAAACTTATCAGGGAAAGGTTGAAAACAGTGCAAAGCCGTCAAAAATCTTATGCTGATGTGAGGAGAACAGAATTAGAGTTTGTAGTGGATTACTAGGTTTATTTGAAAATTTCTCCCATGAAAGGGGTGGTGAGGTTTGGGAATAAAGGAAAACTCAGTCCGAGATAAGTGGGACCCTACAGAATTTTTAAGCAAATTGGCAGTGTGGCATATGAGTTAGAACTACCTCCAGAGTTAGCATCGGTGCACCCATTCATCCATGTGTCACTATTGAAGAAGTGCATTGATGATCCAACTTCAGTTGTGCCACTAGATAGCATGAAAATAAAAGAAAGTCTCTCTTATGAAGAGGTCCCAGTTCAGATCCTTGACCGTCAGGTTCGTAAGTTCAGAAACAAGAAAGTCGCTTCGGTAAAAGTTTTGTGGTGGAACCAGCTAGTTGAGGAAGCCACATGGGAAGCAGAAGCAGACATGATGGCCAAATACACTCACTTATTTCCTTCCAGTTCAGTTCCTACATCAGGTCCTGAACTCCTCAGTACTCTATTCAGTTCCATATTTTTTAGCTCTATTTAGATTTTCTATGTGCATTCTAGTTGCATCAGCTCTTTTAGTATGGTTAAGTCAGCTCAAAGTCAGTTACTCCTTCAGAAACCAATTCATAGTCTCAATCTAGAAATTTCATTTGTTTTCCTAGTTTCTCAACAGGTTTTGTATTCATTTGAGGACGAATGATCTCAAGGGGGAGATATTGTAACACCCCAAAACTTTCCTAGACCACTCTTAGACCTTGAAAGAAAAATTCGGAAGATAACCAGAAAATGCCTCAGAGTGACTGAGACAATGAGTCGTGGTCACCTTTAACGACTTGGTTTGTCAGCCGTGGTCAACCTACTTTATCAATCAAGAATCCACGGGACAAGGAACGACCCATTGTGAGAAACAATGAGTCTTCTTGTCACTCATTGGTTCCCTAGCATAAAATCCCTTCTCTAGGACCCAACGGCTCAACCAATGAGTCATTTCCAGAAACAACGATCCATTGTATGAGTCGTTGGGTGACAACCCCAGAAACCCCTTCTAGTGGTGACGAGTTGGAATAACGACTCGTTGTGTCCCACAAAGAGTCGTGGTAATCACCCATCATGTCAAGTTTGAGGTTTTTAGAAAATCTTCCAGTGAACGTAACGATTGGACACAACGACTCGTTGGGTCCACCAACGAGTTATTGTGTCACTCATTGTCAAACCTTCTAGGTTTCATCATCCAGTGACCACGGGAGGAACCAACGACCTGTTGGTTCAACTAAAGAGTTGTGGTTTCCCCCATTGCTATACTCAGTGATACCATCACCCCAGCATAAGGACCAACGAGAGGTCCCAATGAGTCGTGGTCACAACCAACGACTCATTGAGTAACCCGTTTGTCACATGTTGGTCAGTTTTTCAGATTTTAGTCCAGGGATATGTTAGTAATTTGTTACCTATTTGGTCCCTAAACTACATCATTTTAAGTATTATTTCAGAGAATTTAGAGGGATTAAATGGTTTCCCCCCTCATTCCCCACGTAAACTCTTAGAATATTGATCATAGAAACTTAGACTTTTCCTCTCAAGAAAGAATTAGGGTTCCTCATCAGTTGCAGAGGCTCAAGCTTTCTTATTCAGGGATTGCTAAGCCAGGTATGTGGGAATTCAACAAGGGAATATTGCTTCCCTTGTGTCCCCAAAAATCTTCTCTATTTTTCTCTATCAGTTCATCCCCGTGGATTCGAAATGTAGAAGATTGTCAGACTAATATCTTAAAAATTTCAAGTGATATATTTCTCATGATTTTAACTTCTTTATTATTCCCTGTTTCTAGAAATTTGAGAGAATTTTATCAAGTGGAATGATTTAGCCCTAGTTCTCAGTCTGTAGAATTTAGAATCTTGCGTGTTGGATTAATTTCCCTGTAGATTGATTCTAACAGATTTGAGATCCCCATATTGTTAGTGTATGTGGAAATTTTAGTCAGATATATACATGTCCAATCTTAGTCAGATTATTGAACTTAGTGTTGTCCAAAAATGTCAGCTGATCAGTTTGACTATAGTTAATTCTTGAGGTGTTAGTGGTGCCTCCCAGTATCAGCATTGGACTCAGTATCAGATTTTAGTAGTTCTTTTGGAGGTCATGACACTTCTAGATAAGTAGCTCTGACTAGCCTTAGCACCCCAGCTTCATATTATAGTTTGTTCTTTTTATGATGCTTTCAAATAAGCAGCTCTGACCAGTCTTAGAACACCAGTTACTGGATCCGGTCTGATAAGACTCTCAGGGTACTTCAAGATAGGTATTCCTGAATTATTCTTGGGCCCAGTTTCAAGTTATCAGCTTAGTATTCAATCTAGGACTATCCAGTGGGAGTAGGATTTAGCACCGAGCGAACTGGGGTTCCAGTGCACCCAGGTTCCCAGAACTACGTTGCCACTACAGGTTATTTTTATTGGCCTCATGGCCCCAGACTTGTGATCACCCAGTTCATGCCTTTATATCCTTGCAAGGTATATTGGGTCCTACCGATGGGGTTCATACATCGGACTCAATGTCAAGCTCATGTGGTTATATGTCCGTTATAGACTCTCCCACTAGTCAGTTCAGTTCAGTATCACATTAGGTCAGTTCAGTTCGGTTTCAGGTTAGCTCATCTCAGAACAATTAGAGATTACTCAGTTCAAATTAGTTCAGTACAATAATTCAGATCAGTGTCTAAGATTTAGGGCATGTCTTTGACCATCAGACCGGGTCATTTTGACCATTGTTCGACGGTCTGGATGACTACATGCAAGTGCACGTGGTCGAACAAGTAGTAAATGGCTCAAGTAAGCCAAGTATCGATCCCACAGGGACTGGACTACGATAGCAAA
>JACEIK010002161.1:0-16311 GCA_018107945.1 Datura stramonium | reverse complement strand
TATTTCTTCTCATTTATATAAAAATGCATGAAAATGTACATAATTAAATACATAAACAAGACAAAACTAAGTTATAAAGTATCACTTTGGCATGTAATTAAGCCCAAGATCAACCCATCTTAGTGTAGTTCAGTTTATTTATTTTCAATATTTCAGTTGGTCATTACATGTCTTTATAGTTCAGTTATTTTATTCTCCGTGTTATGGTTTCTCCTACTTACTCAATACATTCAAAGTAATGAGGCATACATTTTATTCTGTATAATTTTATGATACAACTGCAGGTTCTCAGTCTCAGTACCATTAGTAGATCTCACCTAGAAGTTTTCAACTGCATCAGTAGTGAGTCCTCATCTTTCGAGGATGATGATTATTTCTTTCAGTTAGACTTAGAGTTAGCTGGGGGCTTGTCCCAACAACTAATCAGATAGATGGCTTTCAGACACACACAGATCTATATTTTTTGTTTTGTTTTAGTTGTATTAAAACCTTATGATTTAGTTCTTTTTTACAAATGTTTTATTTTATTACTTTAAAGCTTTCGCTATGCTTTTACTCAGATTGCCGGTGTTATTATAGAACATGGGTTGAGTTGGGGTTACTTGTGACCCCAAGTACCGTGTCTCGTCCAGTGTATAGACTCGGGGCGTGATAGTAAGTGAGGAGATTGATGATTACTTCCCTAACGAGCAAATTTTGACTACATCCACGACTTAATACCTTGGTTTTCCGATTTCGCTAACTACTTGGTAAGAAACATCACTCCTGAAGGATTAAACTTTCATCAAAAGAAGAATTTTATGTATGATGTCTAAAAGTTTTATTGGGATGATCCATATCTCTTCTGTATTTGTGCGAATGGCATGATTCGCAGATATATCCCAAAGGTTAAAATGATTCCAATCCTCAAGGTGTGTCATTCATCAATAGTTGGAGGCCATTATGGGAGTGTGAAGAAAGCTGCAAAAGTGCTACAGTATGAGTTTTATTGGTCCACTCCCCATCTGATGCCCATGACTTCATCAAGAAGTGTGATCATTGTCAAAGAACCAAAAGAATCTTTAGGCGACATGAGCTTCCTTTGACACCAATCTTTGAGGTGGAATTATTTTATGTATGGGGGATCAATTTCATGGGACCATTCGTGAGCTCTTATGGAAACACTTACATTCTGGTGGCTGTAGACTATGTGTCTAAATAGGTTAAAGTTGTGGCATTGCCCAACAATGAGGGGAGGAGTATGATATCCTTTTTGAAAAAGCATATCTTGTCACGGTTTGGCACCCCTAGAGCTATCATCAATGATGGAGGTTCATACTTTTGCAATCGATTGTTCAATGCCTTGCTAGCAAAGTATGGTGTAAAGCATAAAGTTGCTACCCCTTATCATCGTCAGACCAGTGGCTAGTCATAGGTGTCCAATCGGGAAATTAAGTCTATTTTGACTAAAATAGTCAATGCCAATAGAACATAATAGGAAACTAGATGACGCCTTTCGGCCTGCTGGACTGCATATAAAACACCAATTGGAATGTCCCCAAACCAACTTGTCTTTGGAAAAGCTTGCCACTTACCGGTGGAGTTGGAACATAAGTCCATGTAGACCATGAAGAGTATGAACATTGATTTGGGGAATATGTTCAGGGGCGAGTGGAGAATCTCAATGAGATGGTGGAGTTTAGGATGAGGGAATTTGACATTGCTGCCATATATAAAGCATGAATGAAGCACTACGATGATCAGAAAATTTGGTAAAGGGAATTTATTCCGGGAGATTGGGTGCTACTCTTCATATCTAGGCTAAGGTTATTCCATGGAAGCTTAAATCTAAGTGGTCAGATCTCTTCAAGGTGTCCCAAGTTTTTGAGAATGGATGTATTGAGCTTGAAAGAGATGTGAACGAGTAAAAAAGTACTTGGGAGTGTCGGCAAAAATCAACATGGTGGAAGTTGCATACCTAGATAAGCCGCAACAAAAAAGCACCTTTGTCGTTCCATGACATTAAATAAGGCACTTCATAGGAGTCAATCCAATTGTTTTTATGTTTGATGCTTTAATGTTTTCTTTGTTTTTGTTTTTTAAGTTGATTGGATGAGGAATCAAGTGAAAGAAAAAAAGGGCAAGCCCTGCGTGAGACCTGCGAAATGCAGGCTCTCAAGCACGAGTTGCTTCTCAAGTGCAGGAGGGGTCCAGAATGTTTGAGGAAAAAGGAGAGAACTGGTGCCTCACTGGCAAAATGCCAGTGATAATCTGCGAATCGCCGAGTCAACGTTGGCTTAAACTAGTGAACCTGGAAGTCGATGTGTGAACTGTGACTCACCGGTGAAATATGGGTGGCAACCCACAAAACGCCGGCTAAACATGGCTCGCAAAGCAGTGAACTGGGCACAAGTAGTGGTGACCTACGCTTGGAAAGGCAACACGTAGTTACTCATCAGCAACTGCAGATCCAGTGCAGGCGTAGAAAAGTACTTCATTTAAAATATTGACCAAACCTATTGACTCACCCTACCCATATTTCTCCCAAACCAGTCAAAAACCTTTTCAATTCCCTAAAAACCCTTTTTTCCCACTTTTCACCTTCCACATAACCCAACTACCACCCTTTCATCTTTTTCCACTTAATTCCCATTAAGACCACAATCAAACCCACCTTCTCACCCACAAATCACTCTCACTCTCTTCATCCTATAAAACCCCCCTTCTCATTCTCCTCATTTCACCTTACCTCACACAACTATCACTATGAAAAAGAATTCCTACTCTTTGGAGAATAGCCATTGTTGATCAAGACACCAAGTTCTAATTTAGTTTCTTTTTCTCAATGCTCAATCGTATGTATGTTTCTTTCTCTTATATTGCTTGTTTTTTGAGAATGTGAGTTCAAAATTAAGCATGCCAGCTTCGAAATTTTCCATACCCATGTTCTCTATCTCCTATATTGTGTTTGTTCATTATTGAATGATTCTTATAGTGCGGGTATGATGGGAGTAGTGATAATTGCATAATATTGGTTTGGGTACTCATGCTGGTAGAAATGCTATATAAAGTTGTGTGTTTGATATAATAGTTGGGGGTGAAGTTTGAGTAACCCTATGTGCCTAAAATGAATGATTTTCCAGATGATCGATAGGCTAACATTTTCTTAAGGGCAAATCGTCATTCTTAATTTTTTTGTTCTATTTGAGTAGATATGAAATTGAGGTGTTGTTGTTTAACTAAGTTAGGGTGCTACCGATGCCGAACCGTGTTTCACCGACAAAACATAGGCTAAGGCGCATGTCCTTGTTTAAGGATTTAGGCCATTTCCCAATACCCGCATTTCACAGGCGCATTGCGGGTCGAGACCGGCAAAATGCTGGTGTAGCACAGTAGAGAGCCATGTTGCGCAGTTGTCTGCCTAGGCCGGCAACTCAGTTGTGACTCGTGGGTCCCTACATGCATTTTGCAGTTATAGCGGCGGTACACCAGCATATGATTTTGATGTTGCAACTTGTTCTCATCGAGTTCTAAGATTTTTATTTCTAGAATATTTTAGTTGTTACTTTTACATTCATATTATCAAAAACCCAAAAATAGTAGCACGTGGCACTAACATTTGTTTGCAGCATCATATCCACCTCTCAACAACATGGTAAAGGGAAAACACGAATGACTGATGCCATAACTCAAGGAGCAGAATCCGATGAGGATAAGTGGATTGATCAACTTCTCTTTGGGCTCAATAAGATGAAGAATTATTATGTCTAATTTAAGGAGAAATGGTCTATCACTACAGAGGCTAGATTTGAGGTTGACTCCTTCAAGTATGACATTCCTGATATTTATGATCAATTTAAACTTGGCAATTGGGAGCCTTTCACAATGCTCTTGGATCCTTACTTTTTTTAGTAGGTGCGGGAGTTTTGTGCCTCTTATAGGGCACAACAAGACATCTTAAAGCATAAAGGCTGAGTTGATAGGGTGCCATGTTTATTGTCTATGTTGATATAGGGACAAGAAGTTCACATCACCCAGATAAAATCAACTCTATTTATTGAGCTGACCTAGTGCGTCCAAGTCAACACTACAAAAGGAAACTGGCAAACAAAGATGATCAGTTTGAGTGGGTGGCCAAAATTATTGTTGTGAGTCAACCGCATTGGGTTGTTACAGAGGGCATTACTAGGCGGCATGATCTAAAAGTTGAAGCACGAATGTGGCTTAATCTGGTATGTTCCCGCATCATTCCCTCCAAAAACATAACACATGTTCCAATTGAGACCACAATCCTGGTAGCTTGTAGTATGGATTGTAGACACATAAATGTGGGGGAGATTATCGTTGAGCAATTAAAAAGGAAGGCCAGGCAAAAAGTGACCTCTATGCCCTATCCTGTTCTCATGAATCTACTTTGGCTTCATGCCAATTGTCCTCTATTCAGGCCACTGGACAACATAGTAAGGCTGAGGGAGTGATTACTTTAGCCACCAAGATGGAAAGGATGCCCCAAGTTCATAGCATCCCAAGTTGACTATGGAACCAACAACTTCTTTGCCTTCAAGGTCTTAGGAAAATGCAGTGGTTTCATAACTAACTAACAGGGCTAACTCACCACCAGCAAAGGGCATCTTGAAGATGGCATATAGGGCCCGGTTCCATGATGTTCAATTGGCAAAGGCTATTCTCTCTACGATTTAACAAGCCATCAAAGGGGCCATGAGACTACTAATTGACAAATTGGGGGACCTATGTGCTTGAGTTGATGTATTGGAAACTAAATTTATGGCCATTAAGAAAGAACTTAACATCCACAAGGAGACACTGTCACCAAAAAGTATTGATTTGAGTATGTCGGACCCTGATGATGCCCAACTAGCAAGTAGCAGAAGTCCATCGGATGATGGTGTGTGGGCTATGACAGCCCATCTGAAGTGATATCAGATGAGTAAATATACCACAACAGACCACCCTGCCCTAGGATGTGCACTGTCTCTAAAGTGGATCCATCCTGGCGGCCCAGTGAGGTGGATGGGACTTCCTATCATGTGAATAGACTCTTCTAGACCGGTGGGTAGTATCTTCACCGGTCAAGCCACTCACACTTCCACCTAACCAATTAATGCCCTACGCATCCGAGAGTTCTTCATGACATTTTAATAAGGCCACTTACTCATGGATCCCTCGTTCCCCTGGCTAGATCCTTCAGGAAGATCTCTTTCCCTTGATTGTTCTTAACTTGTATATTGGGGACAATGCACTGTGTTAGATGGGGGTGGGATGTGTCTTTATTTCTCTCTCGTGATTTTGTTATTGATCTGTTGTTTCCCTTGCTGGGCTGAAATGTTTATCCTTTGGTTGTTGATAGTTCTATGTTTTTTGTAGATAGGTTAACGACCCTTGTCAAGCTATTGATTAATGGAATGTTGCCTTTTTGACTTGTTAAGTGTCATTGATGGGTTCATTTTGAATTTCCAAATGTTGATGACTCATGTGTTTATAATCGCCTTTGCTCATAGTAGTTAGTAAATAAACTATGAGGGTTTTCTTTATGCCACAGTTTTTTTCCAAGGAGCAATTTCCTTTTCTTTTGTTTTATTGTCGAACTGGGTGGCATTTCCCATTGATAGATTGAGAGGCAACTTTCTTAAGAGAAAATGTTGAGTTTAGATTATTTTTGAATTAGCTATTGAGATTGCTTTTGAGAAGTACCATCAAAAAAATTTTAAAAAGGCATTAAGGAAAAAGAGGGGAATTTGAATTTAAAATTTGAGCAATGTTCTGTCATGAGTTGCACATTCCTTGTTTGGCTTTTTGATTAGCATGTTATCTTGTCTTAATTCATGATCTTGATGTGGTTGTGAAAGTGTGGTGAGGTTTTTAGCTTAATTCTCATTTATATATAGTTGTCTAGAACTTGCCCTAAGTGTGACTCAAGGCAAAATCCTAGATGTAGCTACACTTAGAATGTCACGACCCAAACGTAAACCCTGATCATAGACACGGGACAAGGAGCCCTGGTAGACCCCAAGTATACCCGTGACATGAGCATGCATATAATTCAATCACATGAGCAGAAGACTTGACATTAAGAACGTAATCATAGCATAGCATAAGGGAAAATCAGTACAAGACTTATACAATACGGCAAAACACAACTTGTAGTCTGATAAGCCTCTAAACATGAAGGACGGATTGATGGGACAACTCCCAATGAATCAAAAATTCAAAAACTGAAAGAAACAACATAGAGTCTGAACATAAGGCCCTCGAAACATGAGAACTCACCAAGAGCATTGAGAGCGAAGCTGAAACTATCTACGAGTAAGGATGAGCCTGAGAACTGGGACCTATATCATGAAACGATACAACATAGAAGGTATGTGGCAAATACATGGAATGCACTGAGTATGCCAGGTAAGTAAAAAGGACATTTAAAAACATATATAAAACTCAAATGATCATAAGAGTAGGACAACATGTTCGTTTCATAAATCTTTACAACATATCTTATGACTCAAGGTTTTCAAAAACATTCGTAACAGAAACATAATCATAAAATTAATAGAAGAGGTTTAATTAACATGACTTGAGCCAACATACATAATCATAACATGCATAAATCATGAGGAACAGTGGGATATTCTCTTAACCGACATACCCCGTATGAGTACACATGAAGCCCAACATGTAGCCCTAGTCGGGAGGGTGTTCGTACCTTGCAAGGGGTAGAACCATGAAAGCGTGATATCACCATGAAAAGGGCCATTTGGGAAAGGGACTAACATGACATGGACCTTACATACCTATGGTGGCACGTAGTTCATGAGATCCGGGGCTTAATCTGAGCCCCGAACCTACTCGGTGTTCGACACTACTCCCAAAACATATACAGTGCTCATAATAATACATACATAAGTTCATGGGCTAGTTAAATTATGATAATCGTAAACATGCTTGAACATATAAGAACTAGCCATGACCTAAGGCCCGTGAGTCAGCCAATAACATAATTCATGAATAATAAGATTCATACATACTTGTAGACCATGTACATAGCTTGAATTTCATAAAATCATAATGGGTAATAAAAAAATTCATCATTTAATACATAATTCATGTTGGGCTCGTAGAGAACATCAATGGGAAAAATAGCTCATAATTCGATTCATCATGGGGCATGCATTATTAAGCTCAATTACTTAGAAAATCAAAATCCACAACATTAGAATCAATTTAAACCTTAAAGGATGATCAAAATCCATAGATTATGATAATATTTCAAAATCACAAAACCCACAATTTATATCATTAGAATTTATATTATCAAATACAAAACCCCATGAGTTTTTGATAAATTGTAAGTAAATTCATAGAGTAGGAGCATGAGTGTGGAAGAATTCACCCAATGAGGACCTTACATACCTGAAAACACTTGATTCTTAATCTCCCTTGAAAGCCCAAGATGGAATTTAGAGAAATTGGGGAAGAATAGCTTGAATCACCTTCTAGACTCCTCTCTATACTTTTGCATGCATGGATGAGGCTTCACATAGACTAATCCCCCTAAAAAGACGCTATTCAGACCTTAAAATTATATAGTTTAAGCCTTAGGAGTTTAGGAATTATGAGAACACCCTTACTAATAACGTTGGAAATTCCTAATTGCCAGTCCCCACGAGGGACCTCACGAGTCGTTGCAGGGGGCACGACTCGTGGCTTGAATTCGTGATGCTCACTGCCTAAACTCACTCTGGGGACCCTGTGAGGGACCTCATGAATCTTGGTGGCTGACCACGACTCGTGGTCACCACCCGTAACCCCCACTATCCAAAAATCATGACCAACCATACGTCCCAACCCACGAGAGACCTCACAAGTCATGAGGTTTTCCCACGACTCGTGGTCAAACCTGTGGCCTCCTCCACCTAAGACTGCCAACCTTGCTGACCACGAGTCACCTCACGACTCGTGGTTACTCCCCACGACCTACATCACGGGTCATGTCACGACCCGAACGTACACCTGGATTGTAGACACAGGACAAGGGATCCCGAGAGACCCCAAGTCGACCCATGGCATAAGAATGCATCTAATCTTAATCAAATAAGTGGAATACTTTGCATATCATCATAGCGGATACGTAATCATAGTGTAACACTCCGAAGTACTAGACATATACATAATTTGAAGTCTACATCTTGTCTGAAAGCCTCTACTACATAATCATAGTGTAACACTTGGAAGTACTAGACATATACATAATTTGAATTCTACATCTTGTTTGAAAGCCTCTACTACATAAGATGGGTTGAAGGGAGAACATCCCAAACTAACCCGAGTGATACTGAAACATAAATAACATGAAAGTATGTCAAATTGCCCTCGGAACATGAGGACTCACCAATAAACTAAGAGAAAGATCTGAGATTAACTAAGGACGAGGTCGAGCCTGAGATCCGGACCCTGTATCATAAGATGATACAACATAGAAAGTATGTTGTCAGTACGTGGAATGTACTGAGTATACAAGGTAAGTAAAACAGAAATTTAAAAGGAAATAAAACTCATAAATAATCTTAAGAGAAGGACATCATGCTTATATCACAAATTCCGTAAGAAAACATAAGGCTCAAGACTTCCAAATCATTCATAAATCATTCATTTTCATAAGTGCAAGTAAACTTTTTAAAAACATAACTTGAGCCAATAGCATTACAATAATAATTCATAAAACATGTGGAATAATGGGAGGACTTGTCATAACCGACACCATCATGGTAGAGCCTTTCATGATTCCCCAACTATCTCACTCAAGTGGCAAAAGCCGACCCAGGTGAGGGTGGTTCATTAGGCGTGAAATCACATTTGAGGGGATCGGTATCAATACGATATATAACATTAGAAACCCACGGTGGCATGTGGTTATGAGACACCGGCGTAGTCCTTCGAATACTGGGCTGCTCGGTGCTAGACACGTCTCCTAAAAACATGCATATAGGCTCATACATAAATCAATAACATCATGCATTAAGATTCATTGACTAAAATATAATATTTATCATAATCAATCCCCTTTAAAACATGATTAGCCAAGAATCAAAGCCCTTTTTATTGGCCAACATCATAAATCGATAAATCATGTAATTTGTTTCATAAATTTTAAATCATTCTTCAACATATGGGCATTGCCTATTACTTCATTATACTCAATACTTTCAAAATATGCTCATAAACATGGGTAACTAGAAAATCATGCTTTTCCATCATCAATAAACTCAAATTATAGAGTGTTCATCATAAATAATAACTTCCATGAACTTTCATCAAATGGGCAATTTGGATTTAAAAGCTTGAAACATGATTAAAGGAAAATAATGATAAAACTTGTCCATCATTCAAAATTCAATAATTAAAACTCAATTCAATAATATCCATAAAGAGAAATCACATTTTCATGCATTTTGGTAAAACTCCATAGACTTGAATAGGAGGATTCATGATTTTAATCGAAATTGGCCATGGGTGAGGAAGAATTCTACCCATCTTAAAAACCCTACATACCTGATTAAAGCTAATACTTACACTTCCTTGAATGCCCAAGAGGAAATTGAAGAAGAAGACCTTGAAGACACCTTGTTCACCTCTCTTACCCTCTTCTATACGTTGCATGCATGAATGAGGGTTTAGAATAGTCTTTCCCCTCTTAAAACCACCTTTAAGAGGTTAAAACGACATAGTTTAGAATCCTAGGACTTAGGAATTATGAAAACACCCCTCTTAAAAATGCAGAATTTCTGGTTGCCAGTCCCCATGAGGGACCTCACGAATCGTTGCCATGGGGGACGACTCGTGGCTGGGATTCATCATGCTCACTACCCAAAGTACTCAGGGGACACCACAAATCTTGGTGGCTGACCATGACTCGTGGTCACCACCCACGATCTCCACTTCCCAAAACCTTGATCAACCATGCAACCCAAGCCACGGGTGACCTCTCGAGTCATGAGGTCAGTCCATGACTCGTGGTCACCATCCTTGGTCTTCACTGCCCTATTCAACTTTGCCAACTAGTGCATCTAGGCCACGGGAGACCTAATGAGTCGTGTGGCCTAACCACGACTCGTGGTCATGCCCATGGTCTCACCCCCAAGCTTAGACGTGCCCTGCTTGACCACGAGTCACTTCACGACTTGTGGCCCCTCCCCACGACCCACCTCACGGGTCATTCTGTGACCTTGTGCGAATTTCCTATTTTTATACATTTTGACTCCCTGGTCTGATCCTTGGGTTTCTAATGTATAATAGGTCGTCTTGAGATCTAGTGCAAATTTCCAGTTTTTCTCCGTTTTGACTCTCGGGTTTGATCCTTGGGTTTTCGGGGTATAACAATATCTCCCCTTTGGTAACATTCGTCCTCGAACGTTAGAAACATGCAGAAAATTCAGAAACAAGTTATCACCATATAGAAATACTGATCATTTATGTTGAAAACTAACGAAATTACTACCTCTGAAAAGAACTACATGGCTCAACTAAATTCAGACACCACATACATATACCATATCATAAAACGAACTTGTACGTGTGAACTGAACATGAAAACTAATTAGAGGTTTAGGGAAAAAACTAATACCTCAAACTGAAATTGAGTCGGTAGAGAACAGGTGTGGGTATCTAGCCATCATATCCGCTTCAGCTTCCCACGTAGCTCTTTCAATATGCTGATTTCTCCATAATACTATAATTGAAGCTACTTCTTTGTTCCTCAGCCTTCGAACCTGACGATCCAGGATTTCCAGTGGAATTTCCTCATAGTTGAGGCTATCCTTTACACCAACGCTGTTCACTGGGACTACTAAAGCTGGATCGCCAAAGCACTTTTTTAAAAGTGACAATGAAACACAGGATGAACTGAAGATAACTCCGATGGATAGTCTAACTCATACGCCACCTTGCCAACTCTCTTTAGAACCTGATAGGAGCCAACATAGCGGGGACTGAGTTTCCCCTTCTTCTCAAACCGCATGACTCCCTTCATGGGAGATACCGTTAGAAATACCCAATCGTCCACCTCAAACTCCAAATCTCTTCTCCTCACATCAACATATTATTTCTGACAACTCTGAGTGGTTTTCAACCGGTTCCTTATAAATAGAACGTTCATCATCTCCTTGTGAATCCAATCTATCCCTATCATAGATGACTCACCAACCTCAAACCATCCGATGGGAGATCTACACCTCCGCCCGTAAAGAGCTTCGAATGGTGCCATCTGGATACTAGAGTGATAGATGTTATTATAGGCACAATCGATTAAGGTCAAGTGATCATCCCAACTACCTTTAAAATCCATAACACATTCCCTCAACATGTCCTCAAGAGTCTGGATAGTCCGCTCCGCCTAGCCATCCATTTGCCGATGGAATGCGGTGTTGAGCTTAAGCTGAGTTCCAAGCCCCTTTTGGAAAGACTACCAAAACTGAGAGATAAACTGAGTACCTCAGTCTGAAATAATAGACAAGGCCACTCCATGAAGTCAAACCAACTCCCAAATATACAACTTGGCATAATAATCAACTGAATCCGTGGTCGTGACCGATAGAAAGTGTGAAGCCTTGGTTAACCTGTCCACAACAACCCAAATGGAATCATACTTCCTCCGGATATGGGCCAAATCTGTTATAAAGTCCGTGTTGATCTCTTCCCACTATCATGTGGAATGTTGATATCCTGAAGTATGCCTCCCGGCCATTGATGTTTGACTTTTACTTGCTGACAGTTTGGATATTCGGCTACTAACTCTTCAATATCCTTCTTCATACCATCCCGCCAATAGATTTCTCACAAGTCCTGATACATCTTCATGGATCCCGGATGAATAGAATATCTTGTACCATGTGCCTCACGTAATATCAGAACTCTCAAATTATCTACGTCTGAAACACATAGTAGACCCTGGTATCGTTGCATACCATTTCCCCCTTGGGAGAAAACCTCCACCATTTGATTCCGCACCACTTCCTTCAACTTCCTCAAAATTGGATCCTCATCTTGCTTAGATTTCATATCAACTAACAAGGATGATTCTGACCAATTCTGCACAACAACTCCGCCATTAGTCAAGTCGATCAATCTAACTCCCAATCTTGTAAGTCGGTGGACATCCTTCACCACCTCCTTCTTTCCCTCATCCACGTGGGACACAATCTCCATAGAGAGCCTACTAAGTGCATCCACAACAACGTTAGCCTTGCCCGGGTGGTAAAGAACACTGATATCATAGTCCTTTAGCAACTCTAACCACCTTCTTTGCCGAAGATTGAGATCATTCTATGTGAACACATATTGAAAGCTCTTGTGATCCGTGAACACGTCCACGTGGACCCCATACAAGTATTGCCTCCATATCTTCAATGCAAACACCACCGCGGTCAACTCAAGATCGTGGTTCCGGTAATTTTTTTCGTGAACTTTCAGCTGTCGAGAGGCATATGCTATTACTTTCCCATGCTGCATCAACACACATCCATTCCGAATCTCGAAGCATCAAAATATACAACAAATCCATCCGTACCTTCGGGTAAAGTTAACACTGGTGCTGAAGTGAGTTGGGTCTTAAATTCCTAGAAGCTTTCCTCACAAGCCTCTGAACATTGGAACTTCACCTTATTCTAAGTCAACTTGGTCAAAGGTGTCGCAATAGATGAGAAACCCTCAACAAATCTCTCGTAGTAAACTGTTAGGAACAAGAAACTTCGAATTTCTGAAGGTCTCACAGATTTAGGCAAATTCTTCACCGCCTCGATTTTCTGAAAATCTACTTTTATGCCCTCACCTGATACCACATGGCCTATATTGCATACAACTAACGATCCTTGAGGGTCTAAGCACTATTCGCAAGTGAGCGGCATGCTCCTCCTTCCTCTGAGAGTATATAAGGATGTCATCAATGAACATAATCACGAACATGTACAAATATTGCTTGAACACCATCTTCATCAGGTCCATAAACGCTGCAGGAGCATTGGCTAGTCAAAGGATATAACAATAAATTCATAGTGACCATATCGAGTCCTGAAAGCAATTTTCGGGGTGTCACTCTCCCGAACTCTGAGCTGGTGATCTCTAGACCTTAGATTTATCTTAAAAAAACACCTAGCACCCTAGACATGGTCGAATAAATAATTGATCCTGGGCAAGGGGTACCTATTCTTTACTGTGACCTTATTCAGTGGCCAATAATCAATACACATCTGAAGGGATCCATTTTTCTTTTGAACAAAGAGAACTGTTGCACCCCATGGAGACTTGCTCGGTCCAATGAAACCCTTATCCAAAAAGTCCTTCAACTGTTCTTTTAACTCTTTTAGCTCGGCAGGAGCCATCCTTTAACGAGGAATGGAGATAGGCTGCGTATCGGGTAATAGATCAATTCCAAAATCAACTTCCCTCTCCAGAGGAACACATGGAAAATCATCTGGGAAAACCTCCAGATACTCACACACCACTGGAACTGACTGAATAGTCGGAGTCTCAGACTCTACATCCTTAACCCTAACTAGGTGGTATATGCAACCCTTGAGATCAATTTCCTGGCATTAAGGTAAGAGATGAAATGGCCTACAGGTATCGCTGAACTACCCCTCCATACTAAAGCTGGTTCACTCGAAAAATGGAACTCCATCGCTCGGGTTCTACAATTAATCAAAGCATAACATGTAAACAACCAATCCATGCCTAGAATAATATCAAAATCTGTCATAACTAATACTACTAAATCTGCGGAGGTGACCTTATGCAATACTGTAATGGGGCGACCTCTATATACCCGCCTAGCTACAATTGAATCACTGATCGGAGTAGACACAGAGAACAGTTCTGTCAAAATTTCAAGACTAACTCCAAAGATACTAGCAATGTAAGGCGTCACAAAATACAATGCAGCTCCTAGATATAACAAAGCATAAGAATCAATATGAAAGACTCAAAACATACCCGTGACCATATCTGCTGAAGCCTCCTGCTCCTGGCGAGGCACTAGGGCTTAAAACCTATTTTGGCGCTGACCACCTACGGAACTAGTGAAAGCACCCTGCTGAGGGGGTCGCATTGCTGGAGAGGTCGAACTGGTTGTAGCACAATCTTTGATCCTGTGTCCGGGCTTGCCACACCCGAAACAAGCATCTACGCCGACTAGGCACATCCCGGGATGATTCTTGCCGCACTTCAAAAAACTGAAAAAGTGCGCTCCACCTGCATGCTACCATGATCACTCGAGTTTGTAGCCCTACTCCTCTGGTCTCCCCTGGATGTCGATGGCGTGCTGGTCGATGATAGAGCTGGAGTAATGGACCTGTTCTTAGTCTGCTGATGTGGCCCACCCCCTGACCTAGCTTAAGAAACCCCGTAACTATTGGTCCTGACCCTCTTGGCCTCTCTCTTCCTCCTGTAGACCGACTGCATCTACTGCTCATGCAATACAATATGGGAAACATGACGCATGGAGATCCAGCAATCCTTGTCCAGGTAATTTGGTACACCCTGCACAAAACGACTCACCCGAGCCTGCTGATCCACCACAAACTCTTGAGCATATTTCGATAAACAGGTGAATTCCAATGAATACTCCTGAATAAACATGTTACCCTACTTCAAATTCACAAACTCGACCGCCTTGAGCTCCATCATCTCTCAAGGCAAGAGTCGATCCATGAATGCAGTGTGAAACTCATCCCAACCTATCAGGCCTACACCTACCACCCTGGCATCCCTCCATTGCTTAAACTATATATGTGCTACCCTGTTTAGCTGGTAGGAGGTCAAGTCAATGCATTCCCCATTTTCACCCCCATAACCTAAGTGACTTTCAAAATCTCCACTATAAAGTCGTGTGTATCCTCGTCCACCTTTGACCCCGTGAACTACGGAGGGCTCATCCTTAATAAATCCCTCACCCTAGCTGCTGCTGCATTCCTATTCTTAGGGAAATGCTCCAATGTCTAATTCTGGACATGGGAAGTCATGGCCTTTGCCGACATCTAAATCGCTGCCTTAAACTCGGCGTGGGAAGCTGGATTTGGTATGTGCTCCTCGTGAACGGGTGGGTTTGGCTGATGCTCACCATCATGGTCACCCTCATGATCATTACCATTTTTGTTTCTCCTAGCATTTACTCGACATGGAGGCATGATTATGCAAATGCGAATAACACGAATTAGTAGAGTAAAGGACATTTATCGCACGACATAGATCATGAAAGAACATAACATTTCCTAAAGGTCTAGTAGCCTCTTCATCATAGGTGTGGAGCGCTTCACACCCATGAAAAAAATTCTACTTAATGTGTCTTTCAGACTCCCTAGGACACTTCAAAACCTATGGCTCTGATACCAAGTTTGTCACGACCCAAATGTAAACCCAGATCATAGACACGGGACAAGGAGCCCCGATAGACCCCAAGTATACCCGTGACATGAGCATGCATATAATTCAATCACATGAGCAGAAGACTAAACATAAAGAACGTAATCATAGCATAGCATAAGGGAAAACCAGTACAAGGCTTATATAATACGGCGGGACACAATTTGTAGTCTGATAAGCCTCTAAACATGAAGGGTGGATTGATGGGACAACTCCCCAACTAATCCAACATCTAGAAACTGAATGAAACAACATAGAGTCTAATCATAAGGCCCTCAAAACATGAGGAATCCCCAAAAGTGCTAAGAGCGAAGCTGAAACTATCTACGAGTGAGATGAGCCTGAGAACTAGGACCCGCATCATGAAACAACATAACATAGAAGGTATGCGGTCAGTATGTGGAATGTAGTAATTATGCAAGGAAAGTAAAAAGGACATTTCAAAACATATATAAAACTCATAAATGATCATAAGAGTGGGACAGCATGCTCGTATCATAAATCTTTACAACATATCATACGGCTAAAGGTTTTCAAAACATTCGTAACATAAACATAATCATAATCTTAATAGAAAAGGTTTACTTAATATGACTTTAGCCAACATACATAATCATAAAATGCATAAATCATGAGGAACAGTGGTATATTCTCTTAACCGACATACCCCATATGAGCACACATGAAGCCCGACTTGTAACCCTAGTCTGAATGGTGTTCGTACCTTGCCAAGTGTAGAACCATGAGAGTGCGATATCACCATGAAAAGGGCCATTTGGGCTAGGGACTAACATGAAAGGGTCTTGACATACCTACGGTGGCACGTAGTTCATGAGATCTGGGGCTTAACCTGAGCCCCGAACCTACTCGGTGTTCGATACTACTCCCAAAACATATATAGTGCTC
>JACEIK010002160.1:175802-188281 GCA_018107945.1 Datura stramonium | reverse complement strand
CTCGGGTTAAAATAACTTGAAATTATTATTTCACTCTCAATAAGAAATAATGAATAAATAGCATTTGGGATTAATTTTTCGATGAATTTATCCCACATTTGATTGGGATAAGATCTCGGGATACTTTATCCCCGGACTAGTTATCCTGAAATTATAATGTTATTTTTATCCCATCCACAATGTGTGATAAGTTATTTCAGAATAAATTATTTCTTGATTTTAACCCAATCAAACATGGAATAATCTCATTTAAGAATTAATATCAAAATAATTTATTTCTCATTGCCCATTGAGAATAAAATAATAATTTTGAATTATCTCAACTCAAAATTAATTATCGTGAAATAATTTATTTTCCGGCCACACGACTTCTTATATTTTTATTAACAAATAAAATATAAAGACACAAGTAGATGAACATGTATGTGACATGTAACGCACCTGAGATGTGAGCAAGGAGGAATTATCCATTCAAACTTTCTCCCTAAACGATATTAGGGATAACATATGTTGCTACCTTTAATATTTGAGCCTCAATGTTAATTCCTCCTCCGTGTCATTATAATTTTTTGAACATATACGGGTTGAAGCTCGACATTATTGGTTCTGTTTCATTAGAACCTCTCGTTTTTTGTTGTCTTGGAATGTAAATAGTCCATGATGGAGCTCGAGTAGAAAATCTAAACTTCTCCAATCAAAAAGTGGATTATTAATTAAAAAAATCTCAATATTAATAACGTATTATAAAATGAGAATAAATAAAAAAAACTAGACAATAATATAAAGATCAAAAGACTGTTTTCTTTTATATTTCAAATCTCCCTATTTATAGAATAATAGTGAGAAATATTAAAAATTGTTATGAACACAATATTTAATTTAAAAAAAATAAAATAAAATGGTCATATGGCCTCATTTATTAGCAAACACAAAAGCCAATACCAAACCCAGTTTGGCCATGATCCGGGCCATCCGGCCCAATTAATACAAACAGAATTTCTCTTAATATAAAAGCAAAGGAAAGTGAGCAGAGGGTGTCAAATAAGTCTTGAAATTAAAAAATATGATATCGACTTAGTCAACTGTCATTAACTAAAAAATAGATCTAATTAGGATGATTAAAAATTTTAAGATATAAATTAAAATTTTCAAAACTTTAAAAAAGTTTCCTCCTAATTTTTCAATTTCAAAATTTGAACTTCCACTCTCTCCTCTATTTTTTCATATCACTTTTTTTCCTCTTCCTCCTCCTCCTCCTCCTCCTCTTCTTCTTCTATGTCTCCATCCTTGCCATCACGCTGCCACCGCTGTGTTCATTTTTTTTATTGCGTTTTTTTCCTTCTCTTTTCTTCTTCTTCTTATTTTTACAAGTTTTTTTATTTTATCGTGAGCTTGAGAATATATATTTTTTTTCTAGCTATTAAAATAAATCTGTAGAAAATCAAACAACTTTGGCAGTTGTTGCAACAACTATATTGAAATTGTTGCAAAAATTATCGTAGATGTTGCAATAACTCTAACAATTGTTTGATCTGTTGCAACATCTCAAACACAATCATCGAAGTTGTTGCACCAACTTTAACATAATTGTTGCAGCAACTCAAACAACTGTTGAAGTTGTTGCAACAACTCCTGAAGTTGTAATAATACATGTACTCTTTTTGCTACACTCTTTTGAGCTTTTTCTTTTTTTCTCCCCTCTTTTTTGGTATGATTTTTCTGCTTTTAGAGTTGTTTTATGTAATTTTTTCCAATTCTCACATGTAATAATGTGTATATATTATACCGCATTCTTTAATTTATAAAATGAAAATAGACACTCTAATAATGTCGTTATACTGTTTGGAGACTGGTCTAAAAAGAAATCGTATTTTGAATTCTTTTGTATATATATATATTTCCTCATATGACATTGCTCAATGTTTATTGGTGGATAATAATAGTGCTAGTGTCATTATTTTCAAGGGGAAACTGAACTAACCAAAGAAAGTTGGAAATCATGATCTATTAAAAAAAGAATGTATATCTTATTTTACATGCCAATCTACTTATACAGTAAATTTATTGTAATATTATTATTTTTCCTAATATAACATGTTGTCCTTTGCCCTTTTAACTTTTCAAATTACATTACAAAATAATTATGACAGTTAGCATCTGGTAAAGAAAATAAAACAAAGAAAAGGAAAGTGAAAATGTCACTTCCACAGACTGATTGAATTAATTTGGTAATGTTTTTTTACTTTCCTGTTCCATCCATTTTTTTCTTTACCCTAAAAATTGCAAATTTTTTAACTCTTAAAGAGAAACGTCCAAACTTGTAGCTCATATCCGTCGACTATTCAGCTATCAGCAACCAATTTCGTCGCCGGCCACCACCACAATCACCGGTAAATTTCCCTCTCTCTCTCTCTCTCTCTCTCTCTCTCTCTCTCTCTCTCTATACATATATATATCTTTAGGGTTTGTTTGGCGGCAAAGCCAAAGAGGACATTCCAGATGACGATTTCCACAGTATAAAAAGTGTAAATATTTAGTTTTAAAATACAAAGAGCTGTATCTGAAACTAAGTTCAATTGGCAATTTTTTAATATTAATAATGCAAATTTCTATGTGTGGGTTATTTTTACACTTGGAACTCGGAAGTTTTTGACTGAACAAGCAGCAGTATATTAAGACTTTATTTTCTGTTTGAATGGCAATTTCTTTTTTTCTTTTTCTTAAATTAAAAAAAATAAAAATTCTTCATGGTATGTTTGTATACAATTTTTTTTGGTCTTCCCACTGGTATTTGATCCCGCAAAGCACTGCTTAACAAAAGCAACTCTTTATTTAAACTCCAGATCTTTGAAAAAAATACTTTATCGTTCCACCACAATCTTCCTTAATTTATCTGTATACAACGGTTATTCAGTTTGATGTCTAGTGACTCTAGTCCAATTGAAGGGAATTTCGAGTGAAATAATTTTCTAATTTTTTATAATTTTTTTTACAAAGGATATTTATTTTTACAGTAAGAGATTTAAAATAATTATTTTCTTTTATTCATAGGGTAAGAGGTCAAGAAATCTCGTTATCCTCCAAAATTTCTCAGTTATTTGATAGATTGTTATATGGTATCCTAAATTTAGAATAAGGGTATATTGGTCATTTAGCCCAAAGCTTAAACCTTTAGAGGATAAAAAGGAGAAGGTATTAGAAGGTTTTCAAGGACTTGTTAGCAATTGAAAAGATTAAAAGGGGATTTGAAGGAGTTAACTTTTTGGGTGTACAAATTTTGGTGTAAAACAGAGAAGATGAGGGAGCTTTAAGGTTTAGCAAGTCTCTTTCAGCTCGAGCAAGGTAAGTTCTCTACAGTTTTGCTTGCCCTTGTTCTCCGGTCTATGAAATCTTATTAGATATTGGAACTTGAATTATCGGCAATAATGCTATTTAAGAATGGGCTTATATTCACATGTTTATGGAAAATATTGTTTTAAAGTACAATGAATAAACCATATGAATGCCCCCTTTATTAGAAGATTATAGATTAGTCGAATTACTCGTAGCATGGGTAAATATAATTTGACAAATCGAGGGTTAAACATCAAATCTTGAGGGTTGAGTATTCTAAATTAGTTATGAATTAGCATAAACAAGTAACACGAGATCGATATGATGTGGTTATAGACCGATCGGAGGAAGTTGTACAGATTGCGCGAGGTGACTCTTTTGGTATTTCGACACGAGTTCTCTGAGTAGTGAGTCATAACTTGCATAATTTACACAAGATTTTGGAAAAAAAAAGAAGAAATTGGTTACCGAATGTTTGAAATTGCATGAGGGACGAGTCTTTTTACTTGAATATGATACCCAAAACCGTATTAGAGATGTTTTACCGATACTTCGATGTGAAAAGCATTACAGTAATGAAATTTTCTTTACTTGATATATTTTTATCGTTATTTGAGATGTGTACGTTACTTTAGCAATTTTACTCTCACTTGAAAAATAATTATCTTGAAAGGTGCTTTTGTTAAAGTTTGATATACAGCATGATTTGTCAAGAAAGGAAATGCCCCTACTGCTTAAAAAATGTTCATACGAGTATTTTACTGTCTAAGAAAGTATAATTTGGGAGAAGACTGGCGGGTTCATTAGACCTGATGCACTTTTTATTTTTGGATTGCCGTTATAGCCCTCGCTAGTGGGAAGGTAGAACCAACATAGCATAACTGATCCCCGGTGGAACCACTGTTATATTTTTCACGAGGTAGGGAGCCACACTGCACCGATTACATGATTTGTTCTTGGAAATCTCACAAACATATAGATATTTGATATGACAATGACTCAGAGTTTTTCAAGTTTTTATCGAATTGTTAATTGATTATTTTTTGCATGAAAAATACATGATGAGACTGATTATTATTTAATTAGTATTATTGCATTGTGAATGGTTAGTTGATGAAGGTTGTGACTTGTTTTGGTGCTGTTGGTTGGTTGTGCTGTTGATTCTGAGACAGAATTATTTTAATTGTCCTAAAAATCGGGGAAACTCTTTCCAAGTTTTATGTAAAATACCCTTAAGGCTTACTTTGGGCACTTGCTCCTAAGCTGGTCACAACCCTAAATTGGGCCATGACATGTTTATACAAATTAGTATAATCTTTCCCTTCAAATTTTCACACCTGTGCGCGCGCTCAAAACAAAGAGGTCATTTTGAATTAACAATGGCGTCTAATGCTCAGCTCTTCATCCTGTTTGCCTCAATCTTCTCAGTTCTCTTTGTTAAACAACAAGGACATGTATGCATTTGAGGTTTTAGATAAATATAAGGATATTTTTTGTCAAAAACTTGTCAAAAGGTAATATCTTTGCCCTTCATGTTTGTAACCTTTTGAAACTTCGCAAAATGTGGAGCAAATTATCCTTGGTGTTGTGGGTCTCGGTGCTTTGTATGGTTTCTTCACTGAATTCCTATTGATTTCACCAAAACTATCATCACTGAGCTAATTTTTGGAAAGAAAAATAACATTCTTACTATTCTTTTTAGACAAATGCCTAAGTTAATTAATATTTGGGTGTCTTCGCAATTTTTGTATGAGACATTGAGTTTTTGCTGGTTTTATAACAGAGTATGGGGATTATAAAAGACGGTTCAGTATCAGGAAAATTACCCACTAACAAGGTCTTTGCTGTTCATTACCCTGCTTACCCTTCTTCAGTGGAACGTGCTGTTGAGACTCTTGGTGGTATTCAAGGTATTGTCAAGGTATTACCATGTCTACATTTTGTTGATTCATACTGTTACTACTTTGTATGTACAACTTGCGCAAATTACTCACATTGGAATTTGAAAGTTCAGTTCTTAGTAAGTTCTGTTCTATTGATGAGTATCAATCTCTTAATTCGTTTTGCTTTGCACATACAATCAAGAAAAAGCAAGT
Source organism: Datura stramonium (assembly GCA_018107945.1). NCBI lineage: Eukaryota > Viridiplantae > Streptophyta > Magnoliopsida > Solanales > Solanaceae > Datura > Datura stramonium. Next base: position 182,852 of record JACEIK010002160.1, on the reverse strand, counting down.
TCATCTAGTTTAGTTTTGGAGCTGAGTGTTCAGTTATCTAATTAACTAGTATTAAGCTCATTCAAGTTTCCAGGAGTAATGAGCACTCAGCCTAGTGTGCAAGAATGTCCTTTTTTCACCTGATGGTGGTGGAAACTTGAAAACATTCCTAACTGTTTTAGCCGAAGAAAATGGCCAAGCTTCTAGAAAAATACTCAGCCGAGTTTTAGCCCCCAAAAATGACCGAGCTTCTAGAAAGATACTCAGCTGATGGTACTAATAGTGCATGTCGTAATGGATTCATTTGAAAGCAATATTTTAATGAGCAATCTCAAACGAATAGTGCATGTCATAACGGACTCATTCACCTGTTGTGCAGCTACCATTTTGTATTACCTTATAAAAAGAAGTTAAAAATAGATATAAGTGGTTGTATTTCATTCTTTAAGAATGTAAATCATGGGAAGTGGAAATTTACTCCAAAAGAAGTACTTCATGGAGCATCTTGAAGTTTGATGAAGCAGTTTGATCCCTTCTTCCATTACCAAATACTTAATATTTAGGACATGAGAACAGTCAACATAAGGCTTCTCTATCTAATCTTTCATTATTAAGCGGCCAAACTCATTTGAAAGAAAAGAAGAGACAAAACAGGAAAAAGTAGCATTTAGCTTAATTTATTCCGCAATTGTAATTTCTTTTGGGATCCGTAACTGCCTCAGAGTGTCAAGTTAATATAGATCATGGACTCTTTCGCATAGCATTCAAGAAATATAGTGACAACAGTGAATATGCATGTCAACTATTGAGGATTCCACAAAAAGAAAGTGGAAAAAGGAACAAAAACAGTGCGATTGATTTCTAGGCAATTGGGCTTATTTATTTGTTTTGTCTACGATTAATTTTTAATTTAATAGGTTGGGCTTGGTACTTTATTTACTTGAAAGAAACTGAAAGATGGTGTTAATCAAGTACGATAGAGGATAGTTGCTTAGTCGTAATAAAAAGTGAATGTTGTGAACAGTGGATGATAACTTTCTCAATTCCTCATAAAGCATGGATACCCATCTAGCCTTGTCGTATCCTAGATTGCAATTTGTTGAGGAAACTAGAAGTAGTGAACATTTACTGAATAATATTTGTAGACTTAAAGTGGTGATGATGGTTGTTAACTAATACTAAATGCTAATTGGTTTTATAGGCATGTGCTAAATTTAATATCAATTAATTGTAAAATCTAATCTTTGCTGACACTCCTTGTAATTCAGTCTCGAACTTCAGAGTCAAATAAGTTGGAGCTCCATTTCCGCCCAGAAGATCCTTATTCACACCCTGCCTTTGGGGAGCTTAAGCATAGCAATAACTTCTTGTTGAAAATATCCAAGTGTAAATTAAGGGATGTTCAATCTGCTGACAGTAGCTGTGGAATATCTGTACAATCTTCAAGGAGTCCTGTTAATTGTGAACAAGAAAATTCTTGTGTTGAATATTCTTTAGCTGCACAAAAGGTGAATGAGTCTAGTTGTTTATCTGCTGGTGCTTCGAAAGAAATTGAAGTGCAGACAGCTACTAATTTGAAAGAGCATCTCTCGGCTAATATTGTTTCTCATGTTTCTGAAGCTTATCATTTTAACGGTGAGAAATAACTTTTGATGTAGACTACTTCATATACTCCAGTTTGTCTTTTCTGCTCTACTTTGAGTATTAACTTTCTAATTTCTTGTTTTCTTTTGTCTTTTGGATGCACAATTGTGCTGCTTTCAAAGGAATGGTAGACTATCAGCATGTTCTAGCTGTTCATGCTGATGTTGCAAGAAGAAAAAAAAGACAGTGGGCAGAGGTGGAACCTAAATTTGGTCAGCCATTCTCTCATTTCTGCAATCTCAAAATGTGGGAAATTCTCTGTTCTGATACCTAATTTCTTGAGTTTACTGCTTGTAGAGAAGGGAGGTCTTATGGATGTTGATCAGGAGGATTTGATGATATTACTACCTCCTCTGTTCTCCTCAAAAGATTTGCCTGACAATATTGTGTAAGATGCTCTGGCTTGTTGATATCTTCTTTTGCAATTTTAACTTTTAGATATTGCATACCTATACACACCTTCTTGTTGCACCATGGTTTTAGCAAGCCACTACTTCTTACCCTCTCTGTCTACATATCTGTCGTTTTGTCTGGCTGTCTCTCTCTCTCCCCCGCTCTAGTGAAAAATTTGCTGCTTTTCTTCTCTTCCTCCTCTATGCCCTGTTGTCTCAGATGTTATATGGACTTCGTATGGGTATGTATTTGCTGGGGGCTCAATTATCTGTTGCGGGTGGTACATTTTTTAGCACGATAATAATGTAATTTGAGGATTTGCACGTATTACGCATGACAATTGATCGAGTTGGAGGCAAATGAAGTGTATGTAACATTAGTTGTCTCACCACAATCGGTTATTTGATGCATACCATTTTCCTTGTCTAAGTTAAAGCATTCTCCTTATGGGAAGTATGTTCCTATTGGAAAATTTCAAACATTTTGTAATTTCAGATTAAAATCTTGTACAAGTGTGAGCTCGAAAAGAAAACAAGAGGGACGGCACAATTGGGAGGTAATTTTTTTTGCCTGCATGGAAGAATTCTCTCTTATTTTGAATTCTTTATTTTCAGTCAAAATATTTTCTGCAGTTTTATTTTAAACTTTTCAATCAATCTAACAAGAACACTGCAGATCCTGTGTCATGCTGCCTAGGCAGTAGTACATTTCTTAACAAGGAAAGTGTGTCTTCATAGTATGTTAGAGTAATTCTGGACGCTGGATTACCTTTGATGCACACTCTTACCCCATGTATTGAGTCTATAGGAATATAATTTTTTCTTTAGTGATATCTAGCTCTAGTTAATGGTCATTATTGATCTGGCGCATGTTGAAACACCCATAAAAGGTTAAATCCATCTTCTCTATATGTTAAATCATCTGCATTCTTAATTCTTTTCTTTTAATGAAGTAAAGAGTTGTCATTGAAAAGCATTAGGAAATACTATGTGAGCAAAAAGGTACAAAAGGTGATTCCGTTACAATAAAATCTAAACTAAAACCAAGGAGTTAATGAAGTCCAAAAAACTGTCAATACTGTTTACAGGGGAACTATAGTACCAACTGAACAGAAGACCCAGACATCTAGATTTCGGAGAGAGAGTTCGAGTAGAAATCTCATCAAAGCACCTGCTGTTCCTTTCATTCCAGACACACCAAAAATTTACTGCTGCAATCGTTCTTCAGATCTTCTTGATGGATTTGTCAACTCTCCAAAGAATCCCAACTTGTGAAAGAATTCTTGGTAGAATGTGGAGTGACCACCTGTAGACCGAAAATAGACAGAAAAAAAGTTCCAGATATCTGCTGCAAATGAGCAATGTAGAAGCAGATGATTGACACTCTCTGAATCCTGTAGGCACATATAGAATCTATTGACTAAGACAATTTTTCTTCTATTGAGATTGTCCTGTGTCAGAGCTGCTTCATTTGAAGCAATCCAGGTGAAGCAGGTGCGTCTTAATTCTAGCACTAATGTTACAACAATAAACAACTGGTCTATGTTGTAAAGTAGTTTACTCAGTATTTTAGTATGCAGCTGATGCAAAATTCAATTAAACATTAACACATAAAATTAAAGCGTGAAGATGGATCTTTGGTACTTGATGCTAAGTGGTGTTTGGTCTAGTTTGTGTGCGCCTTGATCAATTTACTAGGTACCTGCGACTTCGTATCAACCTAGATATTTGGTAACTGTATCCACCAAAGATTAAATAGATGAGAAGATATCAGCTATTGTTTTTTTGTCTTTACTGATATCCTGGTTTCCCAAATGTTGGATTTCTTCTGTAACACTTCAAGAAAGTTCCTTTTGTTTTTTTTGGAATGGTAACATATGTATTCACCATCACCAAGGAGGTGTTGGTATCAATATTTACAATTACAAAGGCCTTGTTTATCTTACAAGGATTCAAAAAATTCAAAAATGCTTCTGCATCCTCTAGATAGCTTTCTTTACACCAAAAAAGAAGAAACCAAAACACTTCATCTTTATCTTCTGTATAGAGCGTGTAATATCTTCAAAGTACATAGCATTCCTTTCCTTCCACACAGTCCACCATATCCAAGTTGGGACAACCTTCCACCATTTTATCTGCCTGATCCTACCTGCTGCATTGTTCCAGCTCCACGGAAGATCCTTTGTATCTCCAAACATTACCCATTTTACCCCAGCCAAAGAAAGAAACACTTGTCATAATATATCAGTACCTTGCAGTGAAGAAACAAATGACTCTTGTTTTCTGCCTCTTCCAGACACAAAAAACACTTGGAAGTCAGCTGAATCACCCTTTTCTGTAAGTTTTCATGTGTCAGACATGCCTTTGTAGCCACCAATCAAGTGAAACAGACCGCTTTAAAAGGAGCTTTGATTTTCCACATAGATTTCCAAGGCCTATCAGAACTATTATAGTTAGTATCAGACAGAAGATGATAAGCAGAACTGACTGTAAACTTTTTGTTGCTGCTTCCATTCAATACCACTGAATCATCAGTATTTCTTATACCTTGAAAGACTTTTACTGTCTTGAGGAATTTAACCACCCTCTCAATCACCCAATCATGTAACAATCTTCTGAAAGAGAGATTCCATCCCGGCTCCATGCATCTTCAATTTTAGCTTCAGTTATAGAGGTCAAACTGAAGAAATCTGGATATGAGTATTTTAGAGGTCCGTATCCTAACCAATTATCACTCCAGATAGATATTTTCCTGCAACTGCCAATTTGGCAGAGCTTCTTTTCTTTTGCATTCTTCTGATATACCAAGATTTACCTCTTCTGTGTTACAAGTATTTACTCATGTACTTTATATGTAAATCACATTTTCTCATGTAACAAAAATATAAAGATTAACTGGAAACAAGAAAAATTGTCATGAAAATATACTTGGACTGTATATAAGTTAATTTGAAAGGATGGAAGAAATATTATTTCCCCCCTCGTAAGGCCTTGCAAACCTTGGCCAGAAAGCTTCCAATTCTATCTATGGAACTAATCCTAAACGTAATACCAACATAGGTAAAATTATGAAGTTTGCAAGAGGGATGTGCATGTGTCAGCTGCAGACTCTTGATCCTCTTTAAGAACATTTTGGGGGCCTCATGAACAACGTACGGATAATAGATTCCACTTAATTCTACTCCTTGATCCATTTCTTGCTGCTCTACAAACAACACAAGTGTAGTCATTTTCACCCTGTTTTGCCTTTTATTCTCTATGTTTTGACTTATTTTCTTGGATCTTTTAAATGTTTTTTTTCCATCTCTTTCTTATTAAACTTCATATGTGATAGGCCATTATGAATTATTTTGTTCTACCTTACGTTACCTTCAATTTCCTTAGCGTTTATAGAACTGCATGCTTGACATACTGCGCTTTCTGTTACTTGACATACTCCATACATACTTCAAATACTTAATCACACTGATATTTTACTGATGAATTTTTATTTTCTTTCTCAATGTAGAGGGAGATGGAGCCAAGTCTTGCAATTGATTTTACTATCAAAGATATCCTTAAGTGTTTTTGTTTGTTATTAGACTCTGGTAACTTCTTACCTTTCAATTTTTAATGTATCTAGAGAAACCCTTGCTTGTAGAAGCACTTTTTATGACCTATACAAGGGAGACCTTAAACCTTGTTCAAACTTTGATTGTCTTTTGGGATGGGAAGAAACAATTTTCTTTGTCAAGAAGGCAAGTAGGATTAATGAGGACAAGGTGTCCTGAAGTTACAGTATATAGAAAACAGAAGCTCATGAAAGTACCTTCAGATCTCCTTGAAAGTATCTATTAAAGCAATCTGCTGAAAACTTTTGTTGTCTTACATTTTTGACATGCCTAAAAATTCACCACGGGTAGAGTACCTGTCCTCTTTCTGCACATATTTCATCTATAGTGATCAATGATGTTAAGGATATTGTTATATTCTGTACATCAATTAGAATGATTAGTTTCCTGTAATTATGTAATTCTTGATTTGCTTTCCTAGTTTAGAACATGTGCGCTTTACGATTTAAACACCCAACTGCTTGAGCGAATAGTGAAGCAGAGTTTCTCTCTTTTTTTTTTTTGATAAGATAATGTATTCCATATAAGGCATCAGGAAGATGCAGAATTTACAGAGCATAGAAAAACAAAAGACATTGTTAGCTCTATTACAAAAAGCTAATCAAAAGTTAAGGAGCTAACAAAGTCCAAAAAAGCTTCAGGGTAATTGACAGGGGAGAAATTGCTCCAGCTACAGAGACTTGTTAAAACTCTAGCCTTAAGAATGTAGCTTGGGGAAGAGGTGCCTTCAAAACATTTGTTGTTTCTTTCTGTCCAGACACACCAAGAAATGCAAGCAGGGATCATCTTCCATACTTCCCTGATGGGTTTTCTGACCTTCCATGAGCTCCAATTAACCAGTGCCATCTTTAATACTATCTGACATAACCCATTTTAGGCCAAAAGCTGCGATGAACATATTCCATATGCCTGTGACTACTGTACAATGGAGAGAAAATGTCTGTTGGTCTCTAGGGTCTGATGACACATGTAGCATCTGTTGACAATGTGGATTTTCCTCCTGATGAGGTTGTCTTGGGTGAGGGAGGCTTCATGAAGCGCTAACCAGCTAAAACAAATCACCCTGGGGGGTAAGTTGGTTTTCCAGATCAACTTCCATGGCCAATTAACTAGCATTTCATTTTGAGCACATAATGAATAGTATGCTGCCTTCATAGAATATTTACCAACTGCTTTATCCCCCCAAATGAGTTTGTCAGGTCTCAGGTGATTGGTCATTAATTTGGAAAGTCTCTAGCCCCTCTCCAGCAGACTGAGAAGGTCTTGTAGTTCCCAATCTTGGATGTTCCTTCTGAATTGAGGGTTCCAAGTATTGTCAACTCTATTTGAGAGATAGTTGAAGGTTTGCTTGTGGCTATTGCATAGAGACTAGGAAAATCTGCTTGTAATGTTGAGTCCCCTAGCCATATATCTTCCCAGAACCT
>JACEIK010002160.1:117923-128597 GCA_018107945.1 Datura stramonium | reverse complement strand
TTTCCCCGGGCCTTTTTCTAGCATGTATGGCTTTCAAATACTCTTAACCAACACGCGAATAGGCCATCTATGTGCCGGGAATTTACGGGGTGTAACAAGTTAGTTGGGGGCTTGTCCCAGCAACTCATCAGTTGTAGTTGGCTTTCAGAAACAGATATAGTTTTAGACCTTTAGCTTTGTTTCAGTTATTTTGTTATTTTTAAACTTTATGATCCAGCTTTGTTTTCGTGAATGTTTTATATTATTACTTTAAAGCTTCTGCTATGTTTTATTCAAAATGTCCACGTTATGATAAACCATGGGTTGACTTGGGGTTACTTGTGACTCCAAGTACCGTGTCCCTTCCAGGGTGTAGACTCGGGGAGTGACAAACTTAGATCAGAGCACTACGTTTAGAGTATCCTCTTATGTCTGAAAGACGCATCGAGTAGAGTCCTTTTCATGGGTGTGAAGCACGCCACACTTATGACGGGGAGGCTACGAGATGTTGTTAGGAAAACTCCCTTTTGTTCATACTCTTTATCGTGCGTTGAAATTAAATGCCAGAGTCGTTCTCCTAACTCATGTCTATTTCATTTCAGTGAATCAAGCCACCGCGACGTGGTAACGGAAGAAGGGCCAGTAACACTTACCAATCTACCCCACCAGCTCCAGCCTCCCCTCAAGACGACTCAGTGTCCACCGCAAAGTTCAGGGCGGCTATCCAGCTGCTCACACAGAAAGTTACCAATCAGGTGGTTCCAATCAACAATAATGGGTCCGCAGCAGCTTCCCAGGTTTAGGACTTCACTAGGATGAACTCACCAGTTTTCCATGGATCTAAGATGGGAGAGGACCCACGGAGTTCGTGGATGAGATTAGAAATACCATTCGAATCATGGGTGTCAGTTCCTCAGAGAGTGCAGACTTGGCTACCTATCAGCTGAAAGGGGTATCCCAGATTTGGCATGAATAGTGAAAGGAGAGGATACTAGCGGGAGAAAGACTGGTGGAATGGGAGGAGTTCACTACAGCCTTCATAGACAGATTCTTTCCCCGGGAGCTCAGGGAGGCTAAGGTGGCGGAATTCATGAACCTGAAGCAGGGCAACAGGACGGTAGAAGAATATGCATTGGAGTTCACCAAGTTGTCTAAATATTCTCCGAAGATGGTAGCCGAGCCAAGGGCTCGTATGCTGAAGTTTGTGAATGGAGTTTCAAATTTGGTCCTTAAGGATTGCAGGACAACAATGCTTATCAAGGACATCGCTCTCTCCAGCCTCATAGTTCATGCCCAGCAAATTGAGGGAGAAAATTTAAAAGATTTGGAGCGGGAGCGCAAATAGGCAAGAACCGGCCGGTCAGATTATGGCCATCAGAGATATGGAAGTAGTAGCCGCCCACAACAGCAGCAACAGTGGGCTCCAACACCCAATTCAGCCATTGCCCCTACCTTTCAGTCCCGCAAGGATCGGAGGGTGGAGCATCTAGCTCTTAGTTCCAGAGCTACAGTGCCAGCAATCACTACCCACCTTGCCCTATGTGTGGGAAGAACCATCCAGGGGAGTGTCTTCAGGGTCGAGAGGGCTGTTTCGGTTGTGGACAGCTTGGTAATAACCTTAAAGAATGCTTGTCAGCTGGACGGGGGAGATCACAATTCACGGCTTCAGTAGCTCCAACAGGCCGACCAGCTCAGCAGGCCAATAATTTAGGCGTGGATGGGGCCAGTGCCAAAACCGTTTCTATGCATTGTCTTCTCGTCAGGATAAGGAGAGCTCACCTGACGTGGTCATGACTATGTTACTCCTTTTTCATCTAGACATGTATGCCCTACTAGATCCAGGAGCCACACTTTCGTTTCGTGACTCCCTATGTAGCAGTCCAGTTTGATATCAGCCTAGAGGTCCTCTCAGAATCCTTCTCAGTATCCACCGCATATGGAGAGTCAATTAGAGTCAGTCGGGTGTATAGAAACTGCCCAGTCACAATCTTGAACAAAGTCATTCTAGCCGATCTGGTATAGTTGGACATGGTTGACTTCGACCTCATTCTTGGCATAGATTGGTTACACTCCGGTTATTCCTCAGTCGACTGCAAAACTAGGGTCGTCTGGTTTCAATTCCCTAATAAGCCAGCTTTAGAGTGGGCGGGCAGTAGTTCAGCCCCCAAGGGTCGATTTATTTCCTACCTTAAGGCTAGAAATCTTAATTCTGAAGGGTGCATTTATCATCTAGTTCAGGTCAAAGATTCCAGCTCTGAGACCCCAACTATCTAGTCAGTCCCAGTTGTCAGCGAGTTCCCTGATGTGTTTTGCAAAGATCTTCCCAGAGTCCCTCCTGAGCGGGAAATAGACTTCGGTATAGACCTTCTTATAGATACCTAGCCCATCTCTATCCCTCCTTACAGAATGTCCCTAACTGAGCTTAAGGAGTTGAAGGAGAAGCTAAAAGACCTTCTTGATAAGGGTTTTATTAGACCCAGCATCTCTCCCTAGGGTGTTCCAGTACTATTCGTGCAAAAGAAAGATGATACCCTCAGAATGTGTATCGATTACGGTCAGTTGAACAAGGTCACAGTCAAGAATAGGTATCCCTTACGCAGGATTAATGACTTATTTGATCAGCTTCAGGGAGCCAGTTGTTTCTCTAAGATAGATATCAGGTCGGGGTATTATCAGCTGAGAGTCAGAGAATGTGACATATCGAAAACAACTTTCAAAACTCGGTATAGTCATTACAAATTCGTGGTTATATCCTTTGGACTGACTAATTCCCCTACAACCTTCATGGACCTAATGAAAAGAGTCTTCAAGCAGTATCTAGACATGTTCGTCATTGTATTTATCGACGACATTCTGGTATACTCCAAGAATAAGGAGGAACATGCTAACAACCTTAGAAGAGTGCTTCAGACGCTCAGAGATCGTTAGTTGTTCGCTAAATTTCAGTAAATGCGAATTCTGGTTGAAGTTTGTGACTTTTATTGGTCACGTGGTCTCGGGTGAGGGTATTCAGGTAGATCCTCAAAATATAGCAACAATGAAAGATTGGCCCAAACCTACCTCCCCATCCGAAGTCAGAAGTTTCTTGGGTATAGCTGGTTATTATCGATATTTTATGGAAGGTTTTTCCTCTATAGCATCCCCTCTGACTAGGCTGACTCAGAAGAAGGTGAAATTTCAGTGGTCAGATGTATGTGAGAAGAGTTTCCAGGAGTTTAAAACTCGACTCAGTACCACTCCAGTTTGACCCTGCTGAAAGGATCAGATGGGTTTATAGTGTATTGCGATGCTTCCAGAGTTGGACTCAGTTGCGTTCTGATACAGCGGGGCAAGGTGATCACCTACGCCTCCAGATAGCTCAAGGTTCATGAAAAGAATTATCTGACTCATGACCTATAGTTGGCGGCGATGGTGTTTACGCTGAAAATATGGAGACAATACCTGTACAGGGCTCACGTAGATGTTTTCACCGATCACAAGAGCCTTCAGTATGTGTTCAGTCAGAAAGACCTAAATCTTTGTCAAAGAAGGTGGTTGGAGCTACTAAAGGACTATGACATTAGCATGTTTTATCACCCGGTAAAATCCAATGTGGTGGCTGATGCTGGAGCGTGGCTCATGTTGAGGAAGGCAAAAAGGAGCTGGCAAAGGATATCCACAGATTAGCTCAGTTAGGAGTACAGTTGGTTGATACAGCTGAGGGCGGAGTAGTGGTGTAGAGTTGATCAGATTCCTCGTTGATAGTTGAAGTTAAGTCAAGGTAGGATGAAGATCCCATACTACTTAAACTGAAGGAGGCAGTTCTCAAAAAAGAAGTGGAGGTTTTCTCCCAAGGGGGAGATGGTGTACTCTGATACCAGGGTAGATTGTGCATACCAGACTTGGGTGATTTGAGACAGCAATTACTGGATGAAGCACACAGTTCAAGATATTCCATCCACCCAGGGGCTACTAAGATGTACCGTGATTTACGGGATAATTACTGGTGAACCGGCATGAAGAGAGACATCGCTGAATTTGTAGGTAAGTGCTCGAACTATCAGCAAGTCAAAGTAGAACACCAGAGACCGGGAGGTATGACTCAGGATATCAGCATACCCACATGGAATTGGGAAGAAATAAATGTATTTTATTACAGGTTTACCTCAGACTCATCGGCATCATGATTCAATCTGGGTGATAATAGACTGGATGACTAAGTCAGCACACTTTCTCCCGGTTAAAACTACAGATTCAGCTGAGGACTATGCTAATCTTTATATCTGGGAGTTGGTCAGACTTCATGGGGTTCCCTTATCCATTATCTCAGACAGAGGTACCCAGTTCACCTCTCACTTCTGGAAGTCCTTTCAGAAAGGACTTGGTACCCAAGTCAAGATCAGCACAGCTTTTCACCCGCAGATAGATAGACAAGTTGACCGGACTATTCAGACCCTAGAATATATGTTGAGGGCGTGCGTGATCGATTTCAAGGGCAGTTGGGATTATCACTTGCCTCTCATTGAGTTTGCGTACAACAACAGCTAGCACTCCAGTATCCAGATGGCCTTGTTTGAGGCATTGTATGGAAGGAGATGTAGATCTCCTATCGGGGTTTGAGGTTGGTGAAGCTACTTTAATCAGGCTAGACTTAGTTCATGAAGCTATGTAGAAAGTACAACTCATCAGAGAAAGACTGAAAACAGCTTAGAGCCATAAGAAATCTTATGCTGATGTGAGGAGGAGAATTGGAGTTTGCAGTGGACGACTGGGTTTATCTGAAAATTTCACCCATGAAAGGGGTGATGAGATTTGGGAAGAAAGGAAAGCTCAGTACAATATATGTGGGACCCTATAGAATTCTGAAGAAAATTGGCAAGGTAGACTATGAGCTGGAATTACTTTCAGAATTGGCATTTGTGCACCCAGTATTCCATGTGTCACTATTGAATAAGTGCATCGGTCATCCAACTTCAGTTGTGCCATTGGACAGTGTAGGAGTGAAAGATAGTCCCTCTTACGAAGAGGTCCCAATTCATATCCGTGACCGTCAGTTTCGTAAGCTAAGGAACAAGGAAGTAGCTTCAGTCATAGTCTTGTGGAGAAATCAGCATGTAGAAGGATCTACGTGGGAATCCGAAGAAGATATGATGGCTAGATACCCACACTTATTCCCTTCCAGTTCAGTTCCAGCATCAGGTACTAAAATCCTCCTTAGTACTCTATTTAGTTCTATACTCACCAGCTCTGTTTAAATATTCTATGTGCATTCTAGTTGCATCAGCTCTGTTAGAACGGTTAAGTCAGCTCGGAGTCAGTTACTCCTTCAGAAAGTATCTCATAGTCTCAGTCTAGAAATCTTAGCTCTTTTCCTAGTTTTCTAGCAGTGTTAGTCTTCATTCGAGGACGAATGATCCCAAGGGGGGGATATTGTGACACCCCAAAACTTTCCTAGACCAGACTCAAACATTTCAAGAAAATTCAGAAGAGAAACCAAAAAAAATGTCTCAGAATGACTGAGACCACGAGTCGTGGTCAGATCTAATGACTCATTGTGTCAGTCATGGTGCACAGGTCCTGGTCTCTCGGGAACCCATGAGACAAGAAACGACCCGTTTTGAGAAATAACGAGTCATCTATTAGTTGTAGTTTCTCCAGCTCATAAATCCTTTCCAGGACCCCACAACCCAACCAACGAGTAGTTGTCAGAAACAACAACTCGTTGTGAGAGTCGTCTGGTGAAATCCTTGATATCCCGTTCTAGTGAAGACGAGAGGAAACAACGAGTTGTTGTTTCCCACAATGAGTCATTTTCAGCACCCGTTGTGTCAACTTAGACATTTTTTAGAAAATCTTTCCAGTGAACCTAACGACTGGACACGACGACCCGTTGGTCAACCAACGAGTCATTGTGTCACCCGTTGCCTAGCCTACCAGTTTTCATTGTCCAATGGCCACGGGAGAAACCAACGACCCATTGTTTCATCCAACGAGTCATAGTGACCCCCGTTGCTAGATCCAGTGTCTTCTCGTCCCAGGCAGTGGAACCAATGAGAGGTCCTAACGAGTCTTGGTCTCAACCAACGACTCGTTGATTGACCCACTGGGACTGTGTCGTCCAGTTTTCAAATTGAATTTCCAGGGTTACTTTCATGATTTTCCACCTACTTAGTCCTAAACTACGTCATTTTAGGTTTTAATCAATGGTTTTGGAGGGGGTAATCGACGGCTTCTCTCATTTTCTCATCGCTTCAACAGTTAGTACATAAAATTTCTCTCAGAAAGACTCAGAGAAGAAGTTAGGGAGATCGATCCTTCTCAGATTTTTCAAGGAATTCTCTTAGGGATTTCCATCACCAGGTATGTGAGAATTCAACAAGGGAATAGTTCTTCCCTTGTGTCCCCAAGATTCTTCCTTATCTTCTCTACCAGTTCTAGCCCTGAAACTTTCGAATGTGAAGGAATTATCTGTCAGACTTTTTTTAATTCATGTGGAATATTGGTTATGTTAATTGTAGATATTTTTCCACCAGTTTGTGACTATTTTTGATGATTTTCCCTGTAAAGTAAATTCTAGCCCTAGCTCTTGAATGTAGAAAAACTAGAGCCTTGCGTAAGTGATTAATTATCGAAATTGCTTGATTCTATCAGTGTTGGGGATTCCTATATTGTTAGTTTGTACTGAAATCTTAGTCAGATATAGGTCAGGTCAGTTTCTGTCAGAATGTTAGAATACTCAATGTTAGTCAGAAATGTCAGCTGATCAGTTTGACTACAAAAATTCTCGAAGTGTCAGTAGTGCCTCCCAATTATCATAATTAGACTCAGTATCAGATTTTAGTGGTTCTTTAGGCATTCATGACACTTTCAAATAAGAAGCTCTGACCAGCCTTACGACCCCGGCTTCATATTACAGTTTGTTCTTTAGGCGGTAACAACGCTTCCAGATAAGCAGCTCTGACTAGTCTTAGAACCCAATTATAGAATCCGGTATGATAAGACTCTCAGGGTGCTTCCAGATAGGTATTCCTTACTTAGTCTTAGGCCCCAGTTTCGAGCTATCAGCTTAGTCTTAGTAGTTAGTCTAGGACCATCCTGTGGAAGTGGGACTTAGCACCGAGCGGACCGAGGTTCTAGCGCACCCAAGTTCCCAAAACTATGTTGCCACCATAGGATATATTTTTTTATTGGCCTCATGGCCCAGACCCGTGATCACTCAATTCATGCCTTTATACCCTGGCAAGATACATTGGTACCTACCAATGGGGTGTATACATCGGACTCCACGTCTAGCTCACGTGGTTATATGTTGGTTATAGACTCTCCCACTAGTTAGCTCAGTTTAGTCTCAAATTGGTTAGTGCAGAACAGTTCAGTACAGTACTTCAATTTAGTACCTCAGATTTAGGGCATGTCCTTGACCACCAGACAGGGTCGTTTAGACCATCTCAGTTTATTACAGTTATTTAGTTGTAGCATTATCAGTTGGTCATTGCATGTCTTTTCAGTTCAGTTATATGACTCCTTGTGTATGGTTTCTCTCACTTGCTCAATACATTCAAAGTACTGACGCATACCTTTTATGATGTATCATTTTATGATACTGCTGCAGGACCTCAGTCACAGCCTCATTAGCAGATCAGTCTAAGAAGATTTCAACTGCACCATAGGTGAGTCCTCAATTTTTTAGGACAAGGATTATTTCATTCATATTCTATTTTCTTTTATTTAGACTTGAAATTAGCTGGGGGCTTGTCCCAGCAACTCATCAATCGTAGTTGGCTTTCAAACACAAACATAGTTTCAGACCTTTAGTTTTGTTTAAGTTGTTTTTAGACTTTATGATCTAGCTTTGTTTTCGTAAATGTTTTATATTTTTACTTTAAAGCTTCCTCTATGTTTTATTCAAAATGCCAGTGTTATTATAGACCATGGGTTGACTTGAAGTTACTTGTGACTCCAAATATCATGTCGTGTCCAGGGTGTAGACTCGGGGAATGACAATATTCGTGTTGAGGAAAAATGAACTTTGATTTCTCTGTTTTTTCCTCTCTCAGGTGAACCAATTTTGCTTAAAGATCATTTAACTTGATTTACCCTTGGCACTATAAGTAGGTTAATTTTGAGTAGTAAGTATTATAGTGATCATCATGCTCAGCCAGACTTAGATGCTTCAATAGTAACACTTAGAACATTTCAACTGATGTTGAATGAGTGGTTGCATCTTGGTGGAGTGATTAATCTTGGAGATTGGGTACCTTGACTTAGTTGGTTCGTCTTACAAGGTTACATAAAGAGAATGAAGGCATTAGGGAATAATTTCACAGCATTTTACAAATATGTACTTTAACATCACAAGACAATCAAGAAGCAAGTAAAGGAGGATTATGTTCCAAAGGACATGGTTGATGATGTTGTGTTGCACCTTGCTGGTGACCCTAATCTTGATGTTAAACTCACTATTGATAGCCAGATGGGAATACATGTAAGTTTATTTATTTTTTCCTAAAACTTGAATTATATTTCATTACTCTTTATTAGCTATAAGATATGCTTTTCAATATAAACATCAATTTTTTCCTTTTCCCTATCAATTATAAAGGAACTTAAAGGAATTTTTTTCAACTTTCTCTTCCCTCCATTTTCCAATTCACACCCAATACTTAACTCCAACAATCCCCATATGAACGGATAATGGCTATATAAAAATTTAATGTATGAAAAGCTATGTGATTCGTAAGTACGAATTAATTGCATCTGGATAAGTAGGTTTCTCTTTGAACTTTCCGTAGTGAACATATATCGGATATACTCGGTCAATCGATAGATTCAATATCTTTGAACAATCGAGATTTGATGTATACCTAGACAATATAAGTCACACAATTTATTCTTTAACCATCTTAGGTTCTCATTATTTTGTTCATTCCAGCCATGAACACTGCTTGGTTTCACAAGTGTGTAGAGAATTAGCGTTACAGAATTCTCCTTAAAGTGGCTTACACTTCACACATATATAGGTTATTCCTAAATGTGTTATCCCGTAGATACACCATTTGGCATACCTCATGTCAAACTCAGAAATCATTAAAAAGCCTTTAATTCGTTATCCTTTTTACTGAACATTGTCTCATCTTGACAATGGACCAAAAGTTATTTTGACAATATTGAATCGTCATAATGACTTTGTTTGATATCCTTGAACCTAGATCTTGGGATCTGTAGTCTTCTAGGTAGAGTTACTTCCACGATTACTTGTCATCGGTCATAGTCCCATTCCCTTCGATGATCTTTCAACCGCCTCTCTATTTAGGCCTTTTGTAAGTGGATCTGATACATTATCTCTCGACTTTACATAGTCAATTGTGATAATTCCACTAGAGAGTAGTTGTATAATGGTGTTATGTCTTAGTTATATGTGACAAGATTTTCTGTTATACATTGCATTCCAATTCCTTCTGATTACCGCTTGGCTATCGCAATGTATACATATTGGAGCCAACGGTTTGGGACAGAACAGAATGTCTTCTGGGAAATTCTTGAGTCATTTATCTTCTTCACCATTCTTGTCTAAAGATATGAATTCAAACTCTATTGTAGAGCGAGCATGTAATGCCCCGGAAACTCAAAGACTAGACCCAGGACTTAAATTAGAGAAAACTGGAAAATTTGCACAAGGTCACAAAATGAGTCATTATGTGACCCCTGGGGAGTGACCATGAGTCGTTAAGTGACTCGTGGTAAGACCTGGGAGTTTAATTTGAAATTTGGTGTTTGGGGTGACCACGGGCGTGATCACGAGTGTAGTCAACCCCCACGAGTCATGAGATGACCCATGGTCAAGGATAATTTGAAGACTAGGAAGAAATTGGCAGTGAACCTTACGATTATTCACCACGAGTCGTGGTCCAAGCCACGACTCGTTAGGTGACCCGTGGATCAAATTAAATGGGAGAGTAGTGGAGTAGGCAATGTACATCACGGATGGTGATCACGAGTCGTGGTCACCTGGAACGAGTCGTTGAGTCATCTGTTATGACACCAGAAGACTTGAGAGGCAGAGCACTTCACAAGCTAAGCCATGAGTCTTTGTCTGAGGGGACGATTCGTTAGGTTAGTCGTTGGGACTACCTGACAGTTATTTCCTATGATTTTCCCAAGGGTACTTCAGTAAATTCCTAACCTCGTAGATCCTAAACTAAGTCATTTTGGGTTATTTTGAGGGGATTTAGAGGGAAAGAACGGTTTTCCCCCTCATTCCCACTCATCTTCAGAAAAATTACGGTAAGTTTTCCTCTCATGAAGCTCTCAATTAAGACTAGAGTTTTCCTCCATTGCAGCAGTCCAAGCTTCCTTCTCAAAGGAAATTCTAACTCGGGTATATGGGTATTCAACAAGGGGATAGTTCTTCCCTTGTGTCCCCCAAAACCCTTCTCTAGTTTCTTCATAAATCCTACCCCTGAGCTTTTGAATGTGAAGAGAATATATGTCAGTTTTCTTTGAATTCATAGAGAATGATATCCATGATTATTTTAGACATGATTTTCCATCAGTTCATGATTAAATTGATGATTCTCGTAAAAGTGAATTCTAGCCCTGCAGATTTTTGAATGTTGAGAAATCTTGATAATGGTTCACTTAATCCATGTGGAATTATTATGTTATATTAATTATGGATATTTTCCACCAGTTAGTGATAGTGTTGATTCTTATCCC